>CAJVPP010000078.1:0-51620 GCA_910592005.1 Funneliformis mosseae | reverse complement strand
TATTTTAAATCAATCATTTGTATAATTTATTATATATAAATAAATTGTTATTTTATTAAAATATTATAAAACTTATTTTAAACCTAAACTCATAATTTTAAAGATTTCTATTTTTTAAAAAAGAAATAAAAGTTCTAAATAGAAAATAAATAAATAAAAATTTTCCTTCCCAAAATTCTAAAATCTAAATTCAGGAAAGTATTCTAAAAAAAAAAGAAAAGAAATATAAATGATTTTTAAAGAAAAATAAATGAAAAATGAAAAAAAAACACCCTCCTAACTTATCTTTCATAGCCTAAGTCAAAATTCAGGTCCAGAAAGGCGTTTCCTAAAGAAAATAAGCAAAAGAATTGGTAATGACATTCTAAAAATAAAAAAGAAACAAAAACTCACCACAACTTACTTTTATAGCCTAAGCTAAAATTCAGGTTCAGGTAGCATTCCCTAAAAAAAAGAAGCAAAAGAAACGTTAATAGCATTCCAAAGACAAAGAAAAATAAAAATTTCACAAGAAAAGCAGCAAAAGAAACGTTAATAGCGTTCTAAAGATAAAGAAACAAAAACAATTCTCCACACCACCTTACCTTTATAATCCAAGCTGAAATCCAAGTTCAGGAAGGCATTTTCTAAAGAAAAGAAGTAAAAGAAACGTTAATGACATTTCAAAAACAAAGAAAAATAAAAAATTACAAGAAAAGAAGCAGAAGGAACGTTAATGACGTTCTAAAGATAAAGAAACAAAACAATCTTTTACACTACCTTACCTTCATAGCCCAAGTCAAAATCCAGGTCTAGAAAGGCACTCCCTAAAGAAAAAAGCAAAAGAAACATTAATAGCATTCCAAAGACAAAGAAGAAACAAAAACAATACCCTCATACCACTTACCTTTATAGTCCAAGACAAATCCAGGTCTTCTAAAGAAAAGAAGCAAAAGGAACGTTAATAATATTCTCAATGATGAAGAAAAAATAAAAGCACTAATTTACCTTCATAGTCTAGCCGAATTTAGGTTCAGGAAGGCGTTTCCTAAAGAAAAGAAGCAAAAGAAACATTTATGACATTCCAAAGACAAAAAAAGAAAAACAAAAACAAAAAAAACCTACACCTAACTTATTTTTATGATTCAAGCTGAAATCCAGATCTAAGAAGGCGTCCCCTAAAGAAAAGAAAGAAAGGAATGTTAGTAATATTTTAAAAAAAAAACCGAATTTACCTCCTATTCTAATATACCTTTTAATCCTAAATTCTGAAGTTCAAGTCCATATTCATGTTCGATCCTAAAGAAAAAAAGGTGGTTTTTTTTTAAAAAAAAAATAAAATAAAATAAAATGACCAGATTATCTGATCAATTTGGTCATTTGCATAACGTTTGATCAATTTGATGTTATCTAAGGATCACATCCAAATTATCTGCAATCTGTTCATTCATAATCTGAATGGTCCATTTTTTGATCAGATCGAATGATGAATTAAACAGATTTCACCAGAGCATACTTCTAGTCGTAGTTTGCAAGAATTATATATTAATAATATATTATTTTTAGTTACTTATTTCTAATCCTCTATATTTTTCAAAAATTCAACTTAAAAGAAAAAATCTAAAGTCTTATCTGTAAGTCTCATATCTACTCAATCAAGTGACTTTCAGTTTTTATGTAAAATAAATTCATTAACTAAAAGAATGTAAATAAATCACTATTCTTCTTTCTACTGAGATAATATAAAAAAAGGTTTTTTTCAAATGTTTGCTATGATTTTTATCTATAAAAAATATCTTATATTTGTTGCAAAATATAAGTAAAGGTAAATATGAGAATATTTTTGATGATCTCTTTGATAGACAAAATTTATAATATTTTGAGACTTAGAATAATATTAAATATATAATATATTTAATTTAATATTTTATTTAATATTTAATATAAATCTTATATTTAAAGTCTTCAGTAATATTCTTAGTATTAATATAATTTAAATTAAAAGCTAACTTTACTTTATTTTGCTGAAATAATGAAATATTAGTTACAATATTATTTTATTTATCTTTTACTAAACTATTATAATAGATTAGAAAAGAAAAAATATAAAGAAATGCAAAAAAAGACAATTAGTCAATATTGTAATTAGCATATTAAGGTTGCTTAAATAAATAAACAAGAAATATAATGATATAAAAATGTTTACTATGTTATATTCTATACTTCTCTTAATGTATGTATTAAAGTTTTAAATAGGTCAAATCAGGTCAGGTCAAATATCTTACTTTATCTGACCTAAAGTATCAGATCAGATTAGATTATAGATCAAATTTTGAATTACATTAAAAAAAATTGAAAAATCATTTTTTTTGAAATATCTTAATATTTAGTAATCCAAAATGAATAAAATACAGCTTATTAGATTTATTTCTATATGATAAATTAAATAGTAGCTAACTTCTCATACAAATTAATATTAATAAAGTTATGCTTCATTTTATATTTATATATAAATCTATAATACAAGTTTTAAAATTTTATATAGTAAAATTAAACGAGCTATATCTTAACAACTAGTAATTTAAAATAAATTAAATATAATTCATTCAACTCATCTTTATGTGAAAATTCCAAAAGAATCAATATTAATAAAGTTATTAAATTATAAATTTTTAATTAAAAAATTCAGATAAGGTCAGATCAAATATCGCATCTAATCTGATCTAAACTTTTTGAATTGATTCATCAGGTTATCCAATCTATTAAGTCAAATTCAGAATTTTAGCATATATTTAATAAATTTAAATCATTTTTTTTTTACTACTTCTCTATTATTAACATATAATATCTTTTATCTTTCCAATTCAACCTTCAAATAATTTATATATAAACTTAGTTTTTGCTATAACTCTATTCTACTTAAATAATAATACCCTAACTGTTTTTCTAGTAATAGTATTGATAACTTTTATATTATATGTAATAATTTTTAAAAATGTTTTTATATTATAATGATAATATGTTATTATATATATTAATATATAACTAAATCTACTATAATATAATATATTTGAAATAATTTTTATTTATCGTCAAAAAAAAAGGATTTAAAAATAAATTAAATAATTTTATTTAGACTTTTAATAAATCAGCTTATCTTATATAAGTGTATAAAATTATTATAAAATAGTAAAACTATCAGAATTTTCTTTATTCATATCTAATAATCATTAATTTAAATTAACTGTAAAATTAATTATAAAAGTTATCTGATTACTTTTAATTTAAACAATTTAAAAATATTTATTTTTATTAGTAAATTTTATTATAGATTATTAATCAAACTTTTTTTTAGCTTTATGCTTTATTATAAACTTCAAAAAATAAACTTTATAATATAAAACAAAAATTTGATAGAATAATCAATTTAATAAAATCTAAAAAAGGGAAAATAATAAACCAAATAAACATTTAGTGAATAAATTACTTATTAAATATTAAAAAACTATGAAAGAATTTTAAAACTTGTTTAATAAAAAGTTAGACTAAATCTAAATTTTTCATTTAATCAAATAGCAACTGAAATCTGTAAAGAAAAGGTATTGCAGCCTTTGCATTTAAAGTTTTTATAAATGAAAAATAAATCTAAAAAAAAAATATTAGAAGTTATTAAAAAAAAGATTAATAAAATAAAGAAATAAAAGATAAACGCATTAATAATAATAAAATTTAATATAGATTTCATCAGAGTGACTAAAAAATAGATTAATGATTTTGATTTAAGTATTTTTTTCTTATATAATTACTCTAATACTTTTATATTTTAAGAGTATATATTTAATAATTAAAATAATAAAATTTATATTTATGAAAAAATTGAATTATTTTTACATTGTTTTACTCTTTGATTGCAATTATATCAAAAAGCTAAATGCTTAATAAATATGCTTAAATTATTTTTTATCAAAATTATAAGAAAAAATTTTTTGTTAATAGATTATTCAATCAGTAAAAATTTGATAGAATACTGCTTTATTCTATTTTTCTTTAATTTTTTATTTTTTCTTAGTTTTATCATAGAGTTAATACTAAAACCTATTTGCTTTAAGCTAAAAGATTTTAATTTTCATTATATTGCTAATTCTGAAATTCTAAATCTATAATACTGAAATCTGAAACTAATACCAAAATTTAAAATTAATATTAAAATTTGAATCTGATATTAAAATGTCAATATATCTAAATATAAAACTTTAAAGTTTAAATCAAAAATATAAATATTAACAAATTTAATAATTTATTACTTAAAATTACTATTTTATTTTATTGATATTTTTGTAAATAACATTATTTTATTATTATTTAATTAGTGTAATCAATATTAATTTTTATATTAGCTAATTTCTTCCTTATACAAAATATTTTAAATTTCTGTAAATATTTAATTATGCAAAAAAATAAATAAAAATATTATTTTAGAAATATCACTACTAATTCTGCTAAATTATAATCCTTCTTTTTGATTATAAACTTTTAAATCATTTAATTTCTTACTATTATTAACTCTTTACTATTTTTTACATTTTACAAAAATCTTAAATTAGATTTAAAATTTCTTCAATTTTAATAGGTTTTTTATTAAGTATAGTCAACTCTTTTTATAATAAATTTTGATATGACGAATTTTACAATACAACAGATTTTCAGTATCAGACAGATTTTTAAATATAAAAAAATTCTTACTATACTGAATTTAATAATTAAAAATTCATATTACGTTTAATAAATTAAAGTTAAAAAATTTATATATAAAATGACTCTTTTTATAACGAATTTTCTCTATAATGAATTTTTTTTGATACAATGAAATTTTGCTTAAAATGAATTTTATTAGATTTATGTATATAAAATTTTGTAGTTCTCTGTATATAGTTTTTAAATAAAATTAAAAAATGAATAAATATTCACATTACGCATTACGTATTATATTTCATATTTTTTATATATTTATTTTTTATGTGTTATTTTTTCTTTACATAATGCCAATAATGTCAAAAGTAAATTCAAAGAAACAACTTAATCAACCTATTAACAAATAAGATGAACTTTTAAAAAAATGAAAGTCTCTTACAGCTGCAAAAAAAAAGAACTTTGTTTGAAAATATATCATCACCTTTTTTAAAACAAAAAGTCTTGGTTAATGAATATAGCATTAGTGAAAGCATGGTAAGTGACATTTTAAAGGAGAAAGACCATTGGCTTTTTGTGAATACTAATTCATACTAAGCCAATTTGAAATGTGATAAGAAAACTCTATTCCCTCTTGTTGAAGAAGCGTTAATAATATAAGTAGATAATGTACTAAAACTAGCCTTATTATTACTGATAATATTTTTATAATAAAAGCCTTGAGTTTTGCTTTTTTATTAAAGAAGAATAAGTTTAAAGGATCTAGTGGTTGGATGAACAACTTTAAAAAATGACACAACCTTAAACAGTACTATATATATAGAAAAGTTGCAAGTACGCTGCTTAAAGATTTTGAAACAATGAGAAAGAATTTCTGGCAAATATTAAAAAAATATAGTTTTGAAGATATATTCAATTGTGACGAAACAAAACTTTTGAAAGATAAAACTATGTTGAATAATATATAATAAATAAATATTAGAAAAAAAATAATTAAAAGATTATGTAATGATCCTACTCATATGCAATTTAACGAAGAATGAAAAGCTGATGCTTTTGTTCATACATAAGTATGAAAATCTTAGGATTATTAAAAATATTGATAAAAAAAACGCTTTCAGTTAAATACTATTGGAAACAAAAAAATTGGATACAAGTTTTAATCTGAAATGATTACATAAAAAAACTCAATACAAAAATGAGAAGACAAAATTGGAAAATTATTTTTCTTATAAACAATGCTCTGACATATAGTATTGAAAACATTATTTATAAAATCAGGTTAAAGCTTTTGATAAATTTAATGAATACCGTATTGAACCCTCTGAAATTGATATTAAAAAATGTATAAAATATATTACACAAGTATAGGATAATATTATAAATAAAACAATTGAAAATTGTTGGGTGAAAGCAGATATTTTATCTAAAGATAATTATAAAAATGAGGATAAAACTAGTAATGATATATTATTAAACTTAAACGGTTAAAGAAGATGGAAGAAATTCAAGTATTAATTGATAAACTAGATTTTAACAATCCTTTTTTCGCTGAAGAATTTGTTAAGTATGATAAGTCTAAGATTACAGATAAAATGATATCTGATGAAGAAATTTTAAAAACAATTTTACCTAATCAAGAAAATGAAAGAAAAGAAGATTCTTTATTACTAATAATTACTTCTGGAAAAGTTATTAAGGCTTATAATAAAGTAATTTTATATTTGGAGTAGCAAGAAAATCTTTTGACATGAAAAAAAAAGAGCTAAGGTCTATTAAAAAGCTTAGAAAAGAAGCTTTAAAATAACAGTTTGTTTCTTCAAAATAAACTAATCTTGATAAATTTATTACTATAATAGAATAGTAATTTAAGAAGTTATGTAATAATATTTACAGTTTTTTTTTTTACTTTTTACAGAATAAAATGATATCATAATTACAAGAAATTTTAATGTATTGACTAAATAACATTCCTATGATCATGTTAAAATTTTGTTAAAATTTTGTTGAAATTGTGTGAAGAAATCACATTGTTTTTTTATTAATTTTTAACTAATTTTTATTGAACTTGTGTTGAAATTGCTTATTATTTTTTTACTAAATTGTGATAAATAATTTATAATAATTTTTTATTTATCACTGAGGTGATAACTTGTTATTGTTAATCTACTCTAATTGTCTAATATATTATATTTATTAATTTGCATAAGTTATTTTTGAATTAATCTAATTTTTATAAATAATATGATGCATAATTATAATATGATGCTTATATTATTATTTTGACTTTTGTTTTAATACAAATCAGAATTTCAATTAAGATTGTATTATTTTAATCATGAGTAAAGAATTTCACAAGATATCAAATCAATAGATAAATTTATTTATAAAGAGAAGTAATTTTTAACATTGTATAATTTTTCATCTTTTGAAATTTAAATCAACTTTAAATCACTTTAATTTACTCTATTAAATCATATTTTTTTTACAAACACAAAAATAATTATAAGAATTATTTAAGAAGATAATGAAATTGACTTATTAGTTAAGGAAAGAAGAAAAAGAAACGAAGAGTACATGTATAATACAGAGACAATAAGATGAGATTCTAAAGAAGTGTAGCTTGATGAATCAATTGAAGATTTAATACAGCATATTCAACTTGCTAATGTAAGTTGAAATGGAAAAATTTAGTACGAGATTGTAATGTAAGTAAATAAATGAATAACAACATAATAATAAATATAACTTAACAGTATAATTAATATCTTTTAAGATTTTTGCGATTATTGAAATAAAGTGAAAAGAAGTGAGAGGTAAACCTGTACTATAGAAAGATTATACAATCTCTTCAGAACTTGATTCTGAAATAGATCAGGTAATAATTAAAAATATTTAAATGATTTTTTAGATTTATATTAAATATATTTATTTTTTTAGAATTGAGGCATACTCATAAAAGAAATCGTAATTTACCTACTATAAGGTAAATACAAAATAGACGGTAAAATTGCAATATGTTTGCAAAGCCTGTAAGGCAATAAAAATTTCAGTTTTTTTTCTTATTGTTTGTTAAATTTCATTTTTTTCATATCATTCGTTTTTTCTTTTCATATGTATGTTTAATTTCATTTTTTTATTTCATTTCATTTCCTAATTTTATTTTTTTGTTTCATTTCATTTTTTAATTTTGTTTTATAGTTTTTTTCATTTTTTCATTTAGTTTTATTTTTCTAATTTAATTTTATAGTTTCATTTCAGTTTTTTAATTTTATTTTTTCGTCTTGTTTAGTTTCTTTTCATTTTATTTTTATTTTTTCTTTTATTTTATTTTATTTTAAAAAAAAATTTTTTTTTAAAAAAAATTTAAATAAATTAATAAAATGATTAACAAATTGCATGTTAAAAATGACTAGAATTTACAAAATAACGTGAAAATATTTCTGAAAAAATTATATTATAGTAAAATTATATTTGTGTAATAAAATCAGTAATTATCTACTATAACAAATAATTCATTAATATTATAACGAATTATTTATTATACATATTAAATAATTTATTATAGCGTTAATGAAGATTCTTATAATGAAGTCCTAATCAGCTGAATCAGTAACTTTGTTATATTGAAATGTGACTATATTTAGCTAATTATTAAATGTAATTTCATCTAAAATTATTTCATTTTTATTTTATTTATCTCAATACTTGTTGAATACTTTCTTATTATAATATAATAATTTAAATTTATTATTTATAATATAATAAGAATAAATCTGTACTATTGTATTAAAATTTTTAACTAATAATTTTATATAATGTATTTTATGAATTCAATCATAAATTGATCTAATATATTTACAACTGATAGCGTGTGATAAAATTAAAAATAATTTAACTAAAAAATATTAAAGATATAGTAGATTAATTTGACAAATTTACTTATTATTTTAGAAGTTTATCAAAATTATAATTATAAAATATATTGTAAGAAGGTTAATATAATTAATAATCACATAATTATATCATAAGTATCTCATTAATTTGTCATTTATTTTATTTTAATATAACTAAAATTTTAGGTTTTACATTAATTGTTACTAAACTATTGCTATTATAGATTTATTTATAAAAATTATTCTTAAATAATTTTAATTCCTGTAACAGATTTTTGGTAAATATTTAAAATTTTTATTAGTATAAAATGAAATAAAGAACTATATATGTTTACACAAAGTATTCTGATATCTACCCACTCAAAAATTGAGTCAATGCTAATTAGTTTTTTCAATATTTTTTAATTAAGATCATTCTGGACTTAACAACAGTCACTATTTTCTAGTTAATTATTATATCAAACATCTTAATTTTTTAATATCAATAAATAATTATTTACCTAATATTCAGGATAGCATAGCGAACTTAATTCTGATTGGTTGATTTTCAAAATGATCGTTACATAGTAAATTTATATAAGAATGCCAATTATTTAACTTTAAATAGATTTGCAGTCACAGAAATGAATTCGTAAGGGTTGCGATAAAAAACTTTATAAAATATAAGTTTTGCTTTATAAACTGTCAAAATAATTTGGTAGTTCATGAGGTAATTCAGAAGTTAGCTAAGAAGAGTTTTTTTAATTGTTACCATAAGTGATTTGTTAAAATAGAAATAGACATAAAATAGTCACACAAAACTCTCACAGTGAAGAAATACCTCTTTCAAACGAAAAAAAAAGAAGAAGGAAGGCCTAGCATTATGATTTTGAGGATCAAGATGATGTCATCTGCAATTATGAACAGTTTGGTGTATCTCTTATATTGGATCAAATTATAATTCTAAGTTTGAGCTAACATTTGGACTTAGTTAGCAAAGCATTATGCCAGAAATACTATAATCAGTTAATAGTAAATGCAAAAAAACCAAAAACTAATATCTGTTCATATTCCAAACACAATTTATATAGGTTTACAGCCAAAAATAATAAAGAAGGAAAGAAATTCAAGAAGATTTCAGAACAGCTAATTAAATTTTTTAAACTACAACTAGATGTGAAGATGTGCTATCATTGCTTATACAAAACTGATAAAGATTCTGATTATACTAATATATTAGAATACCTATCAGCAAAAGAGAGGATTTTGAAAGAAAATTTAAGGCAGATTAAAGGTAGGTCATATGTTATATATAATAATGTTATTTATTCTGAAGCTAATTTTAGAAACTGAAAGTTACATATAATGATATATGTGCAGGACTTAATGAAGTAAAATTAGGTAAGCAAATTAAGCAAATTATTTTTTGTTTATAGCCACATTTTGAACTTCTTTCTTATATAATTATTTTTTTATTATTTTTTTTTTAGAATTAATTTCTTTTAGTAAAAAGATTAAACTAATAGTAGGAGTGTTATATATAAGGCAATGAGTGTATAACAAAAGACTCATTTTAAATCCAGAAGAATTCACAAAAATGCTTAAGAAAGCTGAGCCATCGTTGAAAGGTTTTTTTAATCAATTGATAGCTAGAACTAACCCGCAAGTTAAGAATAATATAACTAACAAAAAAAATAAAAGAAGATTAGTTTTATTTTATTATTTTTTAGCAGGATTTAATAATAAGTTTATTAATAGAATCAAAGCGAAGGTTGGATTTTTACTAGATGCATCTAGAACTTCTTCATTGGCTATAGAGATATTAACTAGTACAAGCTTGACAGTAAGACATATAACTATTGTAAGACAGAAAGCTTAACACTTGAAAGGATAAATAACAACAGTGAAAAGGTTTTTAACTAACAATATATATATATATAAATATATTAAAAGTTTTGTTTTACAATTAAACTAAATCATTTATTTTAACAGAATGAAAGCTTAGTCATCCTCAATATAGATGATTTTTACAATATTCATGAGTATCGCTATAGTGATGTAACAAGTACTCATGATATTACTTATTTTGTTATAATACTTTTAAAAGCCTTACCATAAGTAGCATCTATCCTGTTTTGCAATCCTGATAATCAAGAAAAGAATATTATAATGAAAAAGGTATTAATGCAAACATTATTATATCAAATGCTTACTTAATTTTCTTTTCTTATTTATGACTTAGTTATACAGGATGAAAGCAAGTATTTGCTAGTTTAACACCTGCATTAAAAACCCATGATGAACATGTTGAACGTCTCTTAATCTATAGCTACAATATTAGAATTGAGTAATGTCATACTGATTGAAATATAGAAAATACAAAGCTAGTTGATCTAAAAAAAGGATCTCTTAAATCAACTGAAGATTATATAAATGCAGTTAAATACTTAATAAAGACTTCCAAAATAAAAACTTATATAGAAATACGGATATTATTAGCACTTATAAACTATCCTTGATAACTTTATATACAATGTGCTATTATTCATTACATTAAAGCTGGAGATTCTTCTGAAATACTGGAACAAATTTTGCATATTGTTCCAATGATTAGGCCTTTGCATGTATCCTTAAATAATTGTAAAATAGTTTTTCTTTTAAATTATCAATTCTTTGATAAGCTTTTTTACAATGTATATAGAAATCGTAAGATATTAACTAAAAAGCCAAAACCTTATAAGATCAATTTGCTTTTAGAATTAGTATCTCAGGGTTGGTCTCAGATATATTTATCAATTTTACGAAAATTTGAATGATCTAAAGATTTAGAAGCCAGATATCTTATTAAGTTATTAGATAATATTATTCCATTAGTTTTGGATTTTTATCTTATTATATTTCGTAATGAAAATTGGATGGCATATAAAGAAGTTATATTTCATATTTGGGCTATCTTTTATCAATATCAACATTGACATTATAACAAATTACCATTAGCTTTTTTTAATCATCCAATTTCAAATATTCTTTCAGATTCTCTTTACATTTTCAATAATTATTACGTGAAAAATTTTCATAGTTCTCTTCAATGACAAATCCAAAAATCAAATACAGTAGATCAGATTATTCGACAGGCATAAGTGATCGATCAAACGTGTGGTAGCAACTCGTTTACTAATACGTTTTCTGAGGATCATAATATTAGATATTTAGTCAAATAGTTAGAATATCTTGAAAAACACACTGCACTTTTTTTATTAAATTTATTTACAGGTATATATACAAATATCGGCAAATAAAAAGCTGTTTTATTTAATGAATATTTCAAATCCAAATTATTTGAATTTTTAACATTAGAAGCTAAAGTTAATGTCAAAGTATTACTAATGACTTAAAATATTGCACATTCTTCTTGAGAAGACAGACAATGCAATTTGGAAGTTTGCATAGATCCTGAAAATATAAGTTGCATTTTAATCTGTAGATATGCTTATCATTTTAAATGTTTTTTGCTTAAATTAGAGAGTCAATGCCAGTATTATGATGACTTTCTTATAAATAGAATTGAAGATAATTGTAAAACTTTTCAGAAAACTTTGGATTTACCTGGTAAAATAAAGATAGATGAGGATGTAAATGAGAGGGATAGTTCTGAAATTAATGATAATACTAATATCAGTATCAAAGATCTTTCTTTGAAGAATAATATAGATTTACTTATCAAAAAGGCTATAATGATTTAACAAGCATATAATTAAAATAAAGCATAATTATCTTTTTTTTTTTTTTAATAAAAACAGATTTCTTATAAAAAAATTCAAAAAATATAAATTGAAATGATTTTACATTAAGTTTTTTTATAAATATATAATTATTTTATTAAATTTATTAAATTATAATAATAATATACATATTAAATTTTTTTTTACTTGGTTATTTCAAATTAGAAAATAAATTAGCATTTAATTTTAAAAAAAAAATACAAGTTAATAAAATAAGAACTAGTATCTAGCTAACTCTAAATATTGTATGCCATTATATTTTCTAATTTAGTATTATGCTTATTTGTTATCATAAAATTCAACTAAGACAAATTATACAAAAATAATATTTTTGAATAAAATAGTATGGTTAATCAAAATATGATAAAAATTTTTTATTTTATCAACTAATAAGATTTTAGAAAAATTAACAAAATGATCAATAAATATTAGCCAATCATATTGAAAGTTCGCATTGCTATTTAGGATACAAATAATATATAAATAAGTATAGTAGATATTTTTAATTATATTATAATTTATCAATTTTCTATTAATCTTTTATTGATCATTATTCATTTTTTATTACAGTTAATTTTTGATATAGTGAACTTTTGATATAATGAATTTTTTGAATAAATATAATAAAAATACTCTTGTTATAGTAAATTGGCCAATCAAATCTCTTAAAATCTTTACTATATCCTTATAGCAAAGTTGAGGTCTAGAATATAAAATTTGTTATAATAAGAGTTAACTATATATATAAAAAATATTGTAAGTCAATAAATTTTTATGTTAATTTACTATAATCAGAAAAACCTATATAATAATATAAGTTAATTTTTTATAGGTAGCTTTATATTAATATAATTAGAAAAATAAAAATTGTTATTAAGTTTAGAACGAATTCTTTACTAGTATAGAAAGATTAACAAATACATGAGTCTACACATAACAATTCATAACATGCAACTAGCTAATCTATGTTAACTTAATGATCAAGCGGGTAGACAATAGGATATTTTTTATTACTTTACATAGTATTATATAGTCTTTTGCTTTACTTTGAACTAATAAAATAAAATATCAAATTTTATCAAAATCTAATTATTATTGAATAAGAATTATCAAAAGTAACTTTTTGAAATTATATAAAAAAAAAGTGTTAAAATTAATATATTTTTTTATGTTAATTAGCTTTAATTAAAAAATTTAAATCATAATAACCTAATATATCAAATATAATAGTTATATAATTTATAAATTTTTGAAGTTTAAATTATTAATATTTATAATAACATGAATTTATATATGAAATTTTTAAAGTTAACTCAAAGCTAATTTTTATATTATTTTAAATTTTATTGTGATATTTTAATATTATATTCTATTAATTTAAAATATTAAATATTATGGCCAATATAGTTTAGCTACATATTTATGATTTTGCCTAAATCTAAAAAATTAATTTATTATATAATTTACTTAATTAATTATTTCAGTTCTAAGTTAATTTATTTATAATGTCTAATCTTTAATTTACTGTTTTAAAATTATATTATATATTTATTTGACTATATGTTATATGATTGAAGTCTTTAATTTAAGATTTATTAATTTTATATAATGTAATAATTTATTTATATATGTTGACAAGTAAGTGATTTGATAATATAAGTAAGTCAGTTATATTATGCAAATAAATATTTATCAAAGTCAAACTTATTAAAATGAGAATTAAAACTTTTGATATAATATTAACAAATTTTTTATTAGCTAAATAATTGCTGTTAAATTTTAAATATTTTGAAAAAATTCTCTTTTATTTATTATAATATTTTTTATAGTATTATTAATAATTAATTATATCAAAATTTTACTAATGATTTTTTTTAAATATATTTTTATTAATAGATTGATTGAAGTATATTATGTATTATAATTTATCTTATATTTTTAATTTTTTATCCTTAATATTCTTTTTTTAATTTATCTTCAAGAAGTTTATAAGATAAATGATTTTTTTTTAAAGTAAGTTATTATTACACTTAACTAATTTAAGATTCTAGTTGTAAATGTATGATTAATAAAATTTTTATTAAGTTAATTGATATTAATAATATAAGGATATTTTTGAGTAATAATTTAATATGTTAAATTAATATTTGAGCAAATATCTGTAATGATTACTATAAATTTTTTAATTTTAATATCATATAAAATTTTTTCAATTTTTTCAGCAAAATATTTAGTTATATAACTTTAATCTAATAAATTTTATATATACTAGAGAATATCCTTACTATATGAAGTAAAGTTGCTAGATGAAATCTATAGGTTTTACAAGTTGTTTAAATGGAAAAGGATAAAATTTAGCAAATTATATTAAAATCTTATTAAAAAATCTACAAAATTCTGAAAAGATAAAATTATATCAAAGCTTATTAAAATGCAAAAATCTTAGTAAAAATTTAACAGAATTATAGTTTAGATATTTTACTAAATCTAAAATAAATTTAAATAAGCAACCTTAATCTGAAATATAAAATATAAAATTTCATAAAAATTTTTAGTTGAGTTTGTCAATTATCTAATGCTATATATAAAAAATTATTATTATAGAATAAAAATTATAAATAAAATATGAAATACATTTATCTAAAATTAAATTACTTTTTTTTTTTAAGTAATTGATAAAGTTTTGTATTAATATGAAAATCTCATCATCTAATAAATTGCAAGTAAGAGTTTTTTTCTATTAGGTAGATCATATAGTAGATGTAATTGTTTAACAAAATCAATAAAAAATGGATGTTTTATAAAATGCTAAGAAAGTTTATAATATACAAAAAATTTAACAAGTGATATTTCTATTTTAGCTTTTTCTTTAAATAAACCTCTAGTTTTAAAATAATCATTTATATTTTTTGATCATTACTAATATTTCATTTTATTTCAAATACATTTTCTAAAAAATTTTCATGTACTATTATAATATATTATAATGCTTCTTTAATTTTTGATTTAATTTTTGTAATTAACTAATACATAACATTCAAGTGTTAATACTTTTTTCTGATATCATATTATTAAAAAGGTAGAACAAATTGCAGATTGGTAACTATTATTCCTTTAATAAAAAAATTCTATAATATTACATGTAATCTTTCATATTTTATTATTCTATTTCAATTATTTTAATAGGTTTAATAACTTTAGGTTTATCTGATATTTTTTGTTTAATATAATTTACATAAAAGTTAAATACACAATTACATCAATTTTAAAAAATTTTCAAGAAATATAATACTACAATTCTAAATTTATTTTATTTATTATATGAGGCTAATTATCTAATAATAAATAAGTAATTTAAAATCTTAAAATTGAACACAAATTTTAAAGGGTAATTTATTATTAAATTTTAATATATATTAATATCAATTTTGAATTTTGATAACAGTTTTAAATTTTAACATCAGTTTTAAATTTTAACATCAATTTCAAATTTTGACATCAGTTTTAGATTTAGGATTTCAACAAATAAAGGATAATTCTAAAATTAATTTGTGACTATTGTTTAATTTAAATAAATTTTAATTTATATAGATTTTAATATCTAATTCTAGTTTATTATGAATTAAAGGTAAAGTTTATTTATTATTTATTATTTTTATTCTTTTTGATAAATCTCATAAGTAATTTTTTCTTTATTAAATATTTCTGAAGAATTTTAATATTATTGATTTTAAAATTATATAACAAGAAAAAATATCAAATTCTATGAATATAAACATTTTAGCATAGAGTAATTTTTTCTTCTTGCTCTTTTTTTAGAATACTTTTAATAGTATTGTAATTCTTTGATTTTAAGATGAATTTAATGTAAATCAGTTTTATATTTATATAATTTTATATAAATACAATCTTATATTAAATATGTTATAATTTATAATATTAAGTAAAAGTTTATTTTAACTAAATTAAGTGTTAGTCACATTTTTATATAATATAAATTATCTAAAAAATGTATTTCAAAATCAATCTATAAATTTGTACATAAGTTACAGTCAAAATATCATTAATCTAATTAACTTCCAATTACATTAGTCTTTTATTTATATCGTATAATAAAATATTCACATATTTGATTTTATTACAGTATACATCATATAATATATTAACCAAAAAAATCTTTATTTAGTGATATTATATTTTCTAAATGTAATAAAAAAAATATTGATAAATTAATTATACCTTAATATCTTAGATATTAAAAAAGCAAAAATTCTCTTTATTGTTCATTTAACTTTTATAAAAAAATCAGTTATTTTTCTTGTAAAAAATAATGGATTTTTTTCAAGGAAAAGATAATCACTTTTTAAATCTACTTTATATATTAGAATATTTGATAAACTTAAAATACCTAAATATGATACCTATTGTCCTCCTATTAGTTCAAACACATATATGTATTTCTATTATTCTGAATATATGTAATATCATTTGTAAACTTTTAAATTAATTTGGTTATTTAATATATAATCAAGTAAAACATAATATGTAAATCCTTTAAAATATGAAAACTTGTATTTTAGAAAGTCTTAAAATTTTTTGAAAAAAATTCAAGGTTGAAAAACAATAAAGAATAATACTTTTATATAATCCAAATGTAAAATCATAAAAATTACCTTTGTTTTTTGTTTCTAATTGTATTGTAATTTTGGATTTTATAGTAAATTTAATATAAATTTACTTTATATTAATTATTTTTATCTATAATATCACATTATATCGTAATAAAATTGTGATATTAACGACACTATTGATTTCTATAATTCTTGATAATACAAATATTGTATTATATCTTATATAATATATTTTTAATATTAATAGTTATTGATATAAAATAACAAAGTTGAATGGGTACACACGTGCAAGTGTAAATATCACGTGAATATATACTTATATTTATCGGACAAAATATATATTCTAATATTTTTTTCTTATACATTCACTCAACTGTATTTTATTTCCTTTCAAACGAAATCCGTCAAAATGAATGCACCAGATCGGTTTGATGTGTTTTACTTGCCACCAGGGTCACAAAAGTAAGTCGACCTACTCGTGTGAGGATTTACAAATTACCTTTATAACTCTTTACAAGTTTGGTTTTCACTAAAAGGGTGACGAGGAGTATATTATACAACTATGAAGTTTATAGAGATATATTAGGCATTATTAATTAATTCTGTTAATTTTTGATATTTATCAGAATGAAGATTACACCCGACACAAAAGTTCAAAATGCGGCGACTTTTGAGATACTTCGAGAAGATCATACTATGGGAAATGTAATTCGACAGTAAGTTTAAAACAAGTATTTTTTAAATATTGACGATTTCAATTGATTTAAGTCCAAATTTCCTTTTCATTCATTATGGATAGCAAATTGTTACAAGAGCCACAAGTAATCTTTGCCGGATATAAAGTTCCACATCCATTAGAACATAATGTGATCATAAGAGTTCAAACTACTAATGAAACAAAACCTGAAGCCATGGTAGCGAAAGCTTTAAATGATTTAATTACGGAAGTTGGTTATCTAAGAACAAAATTCATGGTACATCTTTAATTAAAATATATATAAATTTGGATTTTCTAGATTTAAAATTTTTTATGTAATTGATTAACAGGAAGATTTGGGTCGTGCAAGAGCTCTAGTAATACCTCGAGAACAAAAATCAATGATAGAACAAGAACCGCAAATCATGCAAGGTATTCAACAACCTACCCGGGAACCTGCCAATACGTCGGTCGGAAATACTGGTGGTGTTGGTGTGGATATGGATTTCTAAAAAGCACGTTTTCGTAATAAATATAAACAAACAAAAGGTTCGAATTTTTGTTAGATAAAAAGATTCGGTTTGATCTTATGTTTAATATCGGTTTAATTTATCTTTATTTGAACCAATTAGAAGGGATTGTAAATTTTTTTAATTCGGGAACTCTAAAAATAATACCATGAGAAATTTTTAATTTGAGTAATTTATTAGAATATTAAAAATATTAAGCTTGAATCTATCATTAAATTCATTTTAAATTGTTCTTTCTGAACGTATTAGATTTAATAAACATTCAAAAATAACTGAGCATGGGTTTTTAATTTAAAAACATACGCTTCTTTTTGTGCGCTCATTTTAAGTACTTTTGATGTCCTCAATTGTCACGGCCAAGCAACTAAATTTTTTCCGAGAAATTGTCACGTGATTTCTCGAGAAATTATGTGTGATATATATATTGATATTTATATACATTTGACGCGCTCTTTTTTAACATTTTTTGATTTTTCGTTAGTCATTTAATAATGTCTTCACAAGACGAAATAGTAAATTCTCTTACTTTTGAAACGGTGAGATGTTATTTTGACTTTCAAAATTATCGATTATTTTTTTTTCTCGACAACAATTTTCATTTATCCACGTATTTATTAATATATAATAAATATAATAACAATAATTTTAGAAAACATTACACGATATTTTCAGAACTGCTTGGAAGAACCCAAAGACAAAAAGTTGATAAAAGAATAAATTGTTCATTTTATTTATCTTGATACATGAAATAAATTTGTTTGTAATTATTTAGTAAGAAAAGAAGCATTAGCCCTTTCAGTTGAATATTTACGTATCTTTACAGTCCGTAAGTCATCATTATTTTTCTACTTGAAATTTGTTATGTATTGAAAATAAATTGTTTATTTGTTCGTCATAGAGGCTGTTATCCGTGCGACCAATGAAGTCAAGGATGAAGTTGGAGGATCTTTGATAAGATTAGAAGTTACTCATTTAGAAAAGGTGATTGTTTTTGATATTTATTACCTCCAGAATGAGTGAACCAAGTAAGGTTTGACGCGATAATTATTACGGTTTGATTGTAAACAATTCCACGTTCTGGCTTTCTTTTTCATCATTGGCAAGCCACCTTTTTTTTATGCAGATATATGCAGTCAATCATTCGTTATTAACAACACACAAGGATTCATTTTAACCAAATATCATTTTAATTTTGATACTAATGCAATTATCAATATCTATCGGTTTTATTTTTTTTTGTAATAGATTGCTCCCCAGCTTTCAAGAGATTTTTGATATTTGAAGGATATAGCACGTTTATGATAATGGCAAATGGTTAAAAAAAATTATTGGGGTTGATGGTCATTTGGCACTTTGTTCGAATTTTCTTTTTCTAATCTTCAAAAAGAAATTTTTTTTTTTCCCCTAACATGCATGAAATTGGCGAAAGTTCATTGATGCAAATTCCAGTGCATATCAAAATTTTTAAAATGATAATTAAGGCATTGACCGACGGGATATTTTTAAGGAAATAAAGTTATTCAAAATTGATGATGATGCATTTATCTTTTTGGCAGTTTTGGGCATATAATCACACATCATATTAATATCGGATAATTTTACCCCACAAATCCGACCTAACTCTATATGTATGTGATAATTACTTCAATCATGGGTTTTTGTTTGAGCAAAAAATTAAAATTTTAAATGCCTAATAACATATGAAACGTTTTTATTTTCACGATACGCAAATATGGCAATATGACAATGAATATAAATTCCCAAAGAAACAGTCTATGTTTAAAGGGGGTTAGATAATCGAAAAAATTACTAATCTTAATAATTGAATTACTTTAGAAATCAAAAAAAAAAAAAAAAGACAAAAATATCGTATCAAAAAAAAAAAGATCATGATTTGATTCATAAAATTTAAGAACGTTCACCACGAAGACGACGGGCTAATTGAATATCCTTTGGTTGTATGGTAACGCGCTTAGCTGTAAAATAATAAAAGCTTAATCAATCTAATAAATGACATCTAATATAGATGAACAAATATTTATTTGCTTACCATGTATGGCGGCAAGATTTGTATCTTCAAAAAGACTAGATAATAAAAAAAAAATAATAAATATCTTAATCAATACAGAGGGAAAGAAGAATCTTTGAAAAATTTAATTACCTCACTAAGTATGCTTCGGCTGCCTATTATAATTAAAAATAGGAATAAACGATTTGTGAGATTATTTTCATGACGTAAATTTGTAAACATTATGTATAAAAATATCTTACTTCTTGAAGAGCGCCAATAGCACTAGATTGAAAACGTAAATCTGTTTTAAAATCTTGAGCGATCTCACGAACAAGTCGCTGGAAAGGTAACTTGCGGATCAAAAGTTCAGTAGACTTTTGATAACGTCGAATTTCACGCAAAGCTACGGTACCAGGTCTATAACGATGAGGTTTTTTGACCCCACCTGTAGCTGGGGCTGATTTACGGGCAGCTTTGGTGGCAAGTTGTTTTCTGGGGGCTTTTCCTCCGGTGCTTTTACGGGCGGTTTGCTATAAATCAAATTTGTGATGAGCTCCTTTTCTTAAAAGTGATTATGAAACAGAAGGAACAATTTTTTAAAAAAGGTTTATACCTTAGTACGAGCCATATCTTTAGGTTATTTTGTAAAAAAAGTAAAAAAGTAAAAAATGAAAAATGTGCAAAAAAAAAAAGTAATAAACAAGAGTGAAAGTTTTTTTTAATAATACTTTAAAAAAATTTTTTTTTTAAAAAAAAAAAAAAGGAAAAAAAAGGAAATTCGGGGGTATATGTGAAAAATTTTTACGAAAAAAGTAATATATAATGATAAAATAAATATAATAATCACTAATTAGTCATAAAATTTCGAGTTTTTTTTTAGGGATAAATATCAACTAATCCAAATAAGGAAAAAGTGAATGAGTGACACGAATTACTTAGTCACATCATCATCTATCAAAAACTCACTTTCATCTTTATGGGATTTATGGGATTTTAAGGATGCAACCTCACATGTTTAAAGTAAAAAAAAAAAGTATATATAGATAATTCAATAAAATTTATCAATTTTTCAAATTTTCTTCATTTTTTAAGGAATATCTAATTTTTTACATTCTTTAAATTTCTTTAATTACAATATAACGAGTAATTTTTTTTGTTCTTGATTATATACCAGACTTGGTTACTGTATTATTTTAGCAGAAAAAAAAATCAAGTGAAAAATGTGGGCTTGTTTAAATAAAAATTGTCCTTGTCTTCCATTTCGAAATTCACAACCACCATTTGACCATTATTCTTATGACGACGAGGATAACAGAGAATTTGAAAGCTTGCTGGCGGAACAAAATCCTGAATCTATAGCAGCGTTTCTTTCACGTACTCCATTTCAGAGGCCTGGTGCTGGTGGTTCAGAATATGTAAGAATTGATAACATGGTACCACCTAATGAAGAAACCTTAGCCTCGACAAATAATTTATTGGACGATGAAGATAACTTACAAACTCAGGATGCGGTGTTTTTGCCTGATGAGCAAATTAGTAAATTTACAGAATTAGTAGTTAATGAACAGGTAAGAGAAAAAATCATCTTTACTTTTTTTTTCTAAAAAAAAAACATATATTCGAATAAGAACATTTAAATGAGCTCAACAAAAAAAAAAAAATTTGATATTTGTAAAGGAATTTCAATCTGTTTATTATTATAGTTGGTTTTTATTTTTTATTTTATTTTATTTTATTTATTTTTTTTTTTTAAAGGGAATACTTGATAAATATAGTAAATAATATGTATATAATATATATATATATTATATATCGGTTATATATTGTTTTCGACAAGTTTTGTGGTAAAACCAATTATTTATAAACATAAAATTCAATCACGTTTCGGTTTTTTTAAAAAAATAATGTTGGGGGTTTCTGCCGAGTTACGATATTTTTGTTAAAATGGGTTTTCGATAGGTATCTTTTATCTCGGTACTATACATGTTTTCTAACAAGGCTGAATTTATTTTATTTACGTAGACCAAATATGATCAAGCAACCGATGCACAATTAGCTGCGGAAGAAGAGGAGGCTAGGCGTTTAGAGGAAGAAGAAATTGAAAGAAAACGTCGAGCAGCTACGGAAGTAGCGCTTGCTAAAGGGTTGATAAACCAGGATCAAGCAAATCATCTTATCTTCACCGTTGATGACGACGATGATGACGATGGTGATGATGGGCAAATAACCGATTCATCTAGAACCGCATATTCTGTGAATTTAGATGAGTCTTCAGTTGAATTATCTACCACTGAAAGTCAAAGGAATACATCTATTTATGAGGAGGAACATAATTCATCATTGAATAAACCTCGTAATCCACATGAAAGATTTGTAACAAGTGAAGTAAATGAAGATGATTATGAAACGGACTTTGATGACTTGTGAGTATTTTAATTCTAATGTATCTTTGAGATGGTGCAATGATTTTTTGTATACACATAAGTTGTAAAATTAAAGGTTCACTAGACAAAAAAATAAGGAATTTCATGTGATAAAAACGCAATAATAAACAATACTGACTTATAGGCCGCCCACCAATTCCAAAGATCAAGCTACAATCGACGACCCTCTAACTCGTTCAGTCGCCACTACTCAACAAGGAGCATAATAAGGGATAAAGAATCAAAGATGGAAGACTATTCACCTTTTCACGTAAGCATTCTACGATCCGATGATTACGAAATAAGTCATGAAGAATATACTCCGACTGCAGGAGATGAAGAAATTGATCATCCTTTTGTCAATATTTTACCTGATTTTGAGAGATTAGGTTCATTTTTCAAAGGCCTCACAAATTCCACGATAATAAAAGGAAAAAATAAATTGATAAATAAAGATGAGAGCAACAAAGGAAATATTAATCTTAATAATCAAGAAATTAATAATTTAAACGATTTAGAATTAAATCACAACAAAAATAATAAGAAAAAATCGGTTACTTTTACTGCTGAGCCTGATAGTAGCATAGAATCGTCTTCTCCAATTTCATACGGTTTTGCTTTTGGCGGTGGTAGTATTAATGGACGTAGAGGGTTGCGTAAATTAGTTCATGGGTTATCGGGTTCTTCCAGGTCTTCGACCGAAGTCAATGGGTAACAAGAAATAAGGAAAAAAAATATATATCTTCATATAAGAAATATTTTGGGGTTATTCTAAGTTATTTTATTTTTAGTGCCGGACTTATGCTATCATTTCTTTACATATATATAATATTAACAAAAAAATTTATATTACCATTATTTACCCCGGAAAAGCAAGGTTAAACGAAATTTTAAACAATCTTTGCACATTCATTTTACAAATAAGTTCTTTTACCCGCGTTGGCTTCACATCATTTCATATTTTATTATTCTGATTATTATTTACTTAACTTTTTATCTATTTATTAGAAATAGTTATATTTATATTACACTCCTTATTTTTTATTATTATAATTTCAATTTATTCATCTCCTTCTATCATAATTTAAAATTAGGTTTTTCCCCATTCCCTTTAGTTATTTTAATAGTCTATTCCATCTTTTTTTCATTTATTTATATAATTTCAACAAAAAAAAATTATTTATATCGAAAATTTTCGTATTTTCGTACGATTATATATATGAATTTTATTTCTTTTATTTATATTAAAGAAAAAAAATAAAAATAAAAAATCATAAAAGAGATTTTTTAAATCATGAAATAGGAATTGGTTCTTTGAATTGATAATAATAACTGTAAATAAAAAAATAAAAATCTACAGTATCATATTGGGAGAACGTCAGTAAAAAAGGGAGAATCTATATACCGTATTTCTACGAAAATAAGCAATAACTTTATTTGCAAAAAATCGGTCACGTTGCTTATTTAATGTAGTTTGCTTGTTTTCGGAGAAATACAGTAATTTCAGTTTCTAGTTTCTAAGCTAATATCCGTCTCAGTTGATAATAACTTACTAATTTATTTTATAAATAAATTTTATGTAATATATACAAATTTTATACATGAATAAATCATAAAATAAAGATCCTTAATATAGATAATAATAACTTCTAAAATATATGTCTTTTAAAGTTATTTAATTACTAAATTTTTTTGATAATTATAAGTAATTTAATATATTATAAATCAATTAAATTTAAAATCTTTGATTAATAGAACTGATCTATAATAAACAAGTATCACATTATCTTTGAGAGATTAATCTATAAGCATAGCAACTAAAGATAAATATTGTAAGGTAACAATTATATTATATCATGATTATACAAAAATAAAAAAGTTGACAAAAGTTATTTTTAATAATAAAATTTCTAGGCATTATAGTCTAAAAAAAGTTTTTCAAAATAAAAAAAAAGTATCTAAGCAAACCATTTAAAAACATTAAGTATAGAAGGCATTTAATCATATATGTTTTATTTAAAACTATTAATTTTTTCTGTAAATAAAGTCAAAAGAGTTGTTTTTATAAAATAAAATATTAGATAATGATTAACTGAAAAAAGTAGTTAGATAAATCTACATTTTCTCAGTTTTAGACTTCAAGTTAGAATTAAATTTGGTAAAAATCTATAAAAAATTCAATAAAATTATATTATTTCAATCATAAAATATAATTTTAAATAAATATTTTAAAGTTATTTTTTATAGTTTAATCTTAAACCTAATATTTTATTAATTAGTTCTGTTACTAATAGAAATCTAAAATGAATTCTTAAAGCTTATATTATGTTAATCATTAAAAAATAATCACAAAATTAAAAAAAGCTACTTTATTTTTTATTATAATATATTAGAATATTAGCATTAGAGATATTTGATAGATTAATATCTTATAATGTTTAATGTGAAATTGTAGAGAGAGTTTAATTAGAAAACTCTAAAAATATTAATTATTAGTAAAAATTTTACCAAAGTTTTTTTACTAATAACATAATATTTTTAATATACCTAAAATTCTTTTTTGTAAGCTTATTTTTTAAGAAGATAATGTATCAGTGTATATAGCAAAATTGTATAAGATTTTCTTTATTCAAGTAAAATAAAATATTTATTTTAGTTATCTTAAAGTTTTATTAAGAAACTTTAGTCAATTGTTAAATTTGAACTTTAAAAATATAAATCTAAATCATTTAATATTCAAAAGTTAAAAAAAAATAATTATTAAAGAATAAGAATCAATTTTTTAAAAAAATATATTAAAAATCTTATTAATTTCTTCTCAAATTTATACAATTATTTTATATAAATAAAAGGCATATTAATATTATAAATTTATTATAATAGATAAATATAAATAAATTAAAAATAAAAATATTTATTTTATTTTCTATATTTAATAAAATATTTTATTCTTTTTAAACATATTAACAGTTTTTTAATTTTTATTATTATCAAATTATAAGAATTTTTTTTTAAATTTTTTAAATTTATAAAAGATATATTTTTTTTATTATCAATTTTTTTATATTATTATATTTATATATTAATAAAAATTATCTTCTATTTCTATTATAATTTTTATTTTATTATAAAATATAGTAGAATCAAACTTATTCTTTTAATAATATTTATAAATTTAAAAGATTTTCAGTATAATCAATAACCTATTTTATGCAGTATTGGTAAATAATCTTGAAATGACTTTAAATAACCTCAAATAACATCATTTTTATTATAAATTTCAAGTTAAAATGATTTAAAAAAAAGTAAATAACTTTATAATTTATCATCACTGATTTTATGAGTTATTTTTTTTATATTAGATTTTAATTAAAAATAAAGATAATATTTCTTTTTATTAAGTTAAATAATTTATTATTTATTATTAATTTAAAAAAAAATTAAATTTAGACTAATATTATAATATGAAATCTAGAAATTTAGCAGATTATTTAAATAATAAAAAATTAAATTAGCAAAATATTAAAATTTTATTAAAAAATCCAAAAATTTAAAAAAATAAAATTATTTAAAATTTATAAATAGAATTTTAAAAAATTAAAAAATTAAATATTTTTTTAAATTTAAAAATATAATTTAAATAAATAACTTTAATTTAGACTTTATAATTATAAAGTTAATAATTAAAATAATTAAATAGATTTGATAGTTTTAAAAGATTTTAATATCAAATGATAAATTATTAAAGATTTAGTTTTAATTTAACCTATTATATAATGAATTAAATTATAAAATTTTAATTATATTTTATTTTATTAATGATAAATATAATTATACATTTTTTTTTTTAATATATCTAATGTAAGAATTTTGTAAACTTATTAATGAAAATTTAGTTTAAGATTATAAAAGAATTCTTTAATTTTATTTACTAATTATAAAATTTAATTACAAATTTATAACAATTAAAAAATAATTACTCTTTTTTTATCTAATAATTTATACTTAATATTAGTTTATAAAATTTTTTTTAGCAAAAATTTTATTAAAAAATAATTTATTATTAATTTTTTTATTTTAATATAATTTTGTATACTTTTTAAAATTAAAAATTTATTTCTAATATCTAAGTAAAAGTATTTCTAATTATAATAGATTAAGATATCTTTAGTTTTATTTTAAATCTATTTTATTTAATCAATTATTAATCTAATAAATATTAAAGTAAAACTTTATTTAAAAATTTTTATAGATAATCAAATAGTATTTTAATATTATTAGATATTTAGTCATATTATTAAATAAAAAAATTAAATATGATTTTTATTTAAGTCATAAGATATAAATTAAGCTTGTTTACTTTTAAATACCTTAAATAATCTGAAAATCAAATATAATCAGTAACTTTAAAATAATATCTAAATTAAAGATGATGTTATAATATTGTAATACTTATTTATAATCTGTTACAACTAATTGAGGCATTATTTTTAATCTAATATTATAATAATTAAAAATAATATAAAATTCATTAACTAAATATATAAATATATATATTTTTTATATGTTATTAATTATCACTTTATAATATTTAATATTAAATGTTATCTTTAAATTAATCTTTTATAATAATATAATACTTGTTTATTATAAGTGAATTTTTTATTAATTACTAGTTTTAAACTCAATTAATTAGATTAATTATAACTTTTACTTATTATTAGGAAGTTCTAATAACAAAACAACCTTATAAAACTTATATTCTAAAGTTATTATTATTTATATTATAAATAACTACCAAAAATTATTATATTATATAATTTATAATTTATATATTTACATAGTTTACATGTTTCTTATAAAATTCATTTTAAAATTGAATTAATAAAATTATAATAAATTAATATTATAATCTGTATTTAATTATGTTAAATTAAAAGTTATTACAATATAACCTATAATAGAGACTTAATTATTATCAACTAAGTTAGAGACATCAATTCTTAATAGTTTTTTATTATTATCATTATATTATTTAAGATAATTAAAAATTTATAATTATATGAAATAAAATATAAATTTATACAAATTAATTTTATTATATAAAATTAAAAATTAATTGCAAATTATATTTAATTTTTATTGTAATAATGAAATTTTCTTTAAATTTTAAATTAATAAGTCTTAGCGTCTAGTAAAGCTCATAAGTTCAATAGAGTTATTATAATAAAATCTTATTATTAAAACTTTAAAACTTAAAATTATAATATAATTCTATCAAAAATCAAAATCAATATTTTGATTATTAATTTATTTAATTAAAAATAAGTAGTTACAATCTTTTTTAATCAAATTATTGCATATTAAAATACTTTTATATAATTCTAAAATTTTTTTTTTTTATAATGTAATACAAATTATGAAAAAATTTTTTTTATAGTAGGTTGTAAAATAAAATGATGAATTTGATGGCAAAAATCAATTACCTTTATCTTTCGAAATAGGCTCTAGTCTTTTGCTTCGCTCCGGGCTAATAATTTATTATTATAAAATTCTTGAAATATTTATAATTTTTTATTTACATAAACATTATGCCTTATGCTTCAACGTTTTAAGATGTTAAACTTTAAGATCAGGATTAGCTAACAAGCGAATCGGTCTTTTAAAGTTATCAAATAAAGTTACAAGAATTTTTTTTTCATAAAAAAAAAAGTATTAAATAATATATGAAATAAAGTGGAACTCTCTTTAAAAAAAAAATTTTAAATAGTATTATTCATTCAGTAATGTAACGTTGTAATAAAAGTTATTGCTTGTCAGAAGTAAAGAAAGAATAGGGTTTTATTTTATTTAAATTAGGGATAATTATGATAAGGGATAAATAGATCTTGTATATCGCACGGAGTGTGAAATTTGACTAGTGTATTTTAAAAGAAATTTTCATATAAATAAATACATATGAGAGATGGATTGATTAGTAACCATTATTACATTAAATACCCATTCGTTTTTCTTACTCAAGAGATACATAACCAATTATGAATTAAGATGATCGAAAATCGGTTACTATTTTTTTTAGATTTTTTAAATCTAATACAAATTTTGGGCTTTTCGTAGTCATGATCGTTGCAAATTCTATGAATTCGCTGACAAGCAATTATTTCAATTATTTTAAATATTTATATTTAGAATGTTCTAGCAAAATATACTACGACCCAGCAAGTTCTCATACGATTTCCATTTATAAAAAGCCCATTAACCTTTTTTTTTTTTTTTTTGGTTTTCTCAACCGATTTCGAACACTGGCTAATAAATTGTTTAACGTCTTTCATCGTTAATTCACGATCTGGAACCAACTATTTCTCAGATTTTTTGTTTTTCACACGCGAGAAACATTTGTTAACCCGTTGCGCTTTTTTTTGTTATATCTTTTGAGTTGAATATTTATTCTTAATTCACGTAACTTTCTACAATTAAAGCAATAAAAGGCAAAAATTAGTCTCTTATTAAATTACAAGAAAAGACATGGGTAAAGACTATTATAAAATTCTTGGTGTTGATAAAGGCGTAGACGACGAAGCACTTAAAAAGGCCTATCGAAAATTAGGTAGGTTTGATATACATATGGCCATTATTTATTAATTTTTTTCCTTGAAACTTTTTAAAAAATTAAAACAAATGCTCAATATTATTAGCATTAAAATGGCATCCGGACAGACATCAAGGTGATAAAGATAAGGAGAGCGCAGAAATAAAGTTTAAGGAAATTAGTGAGGCTTTCGAAGTACTTAGTGATAAAAATAAACGACAAATCTATGATATGTATGGTGAAGAAGGTTTGAAAGGAGGAGCTCCGCCGCCTGATGCGGGTGCTGGTTTTGCAGGAGGATTTCCAGCCGGTTTCAACTTTCCCGGTGGTGGTGGCACGACATTCACGTTTTCTTCGTCCGATGGACGTAAGTAAATTCTTTGCGTTTTATGAACAAAACATTTTAAAGATGAATCAATTCTCAACTATTCTTTTTATTTTAGGAGGTTTTAATCCATCAGATCCAAATACTATCTTTAGTCAATTCTTTAAAGGCTTTGGTGATACTGATGATGATTTTACGAGTGCATTTCCCGGTGGTTTTCGTGGATTTGGCTCGAAGAGTAAAATGTCAAGTGGTTTTGGTGATTTTGGTGATTTTGGAAGTGATATCTTTAATAGACAACGTGGGTCAGATGGAGTGTCAGAAGTTAAACATAGTCTGCCGCTAAGTCTTGAAGAGATATACAAAGGCACCACCAAGAAACTTAAAGTTAAGCGAAAACTTATTGATAGCGCTTCCGGTAAAGTAGTGCAAACCGATAAGGTCTTGGAAATAACTGTTAGGCCAGGAATGAAAGCTGGATCGAAATTTAGATTTCCAAATTCTGGAGATGAATTGCCGAACGGTGAAACACAAGACGTTGTAGTAACTTTGGAAGAAAAACCACACCCAGTTTATACACGTGATGGAGACAATTTACATATAACTTTACAAATTAGTTTACTTGAAGCACTTGTAGGATTTAAAAAGACCATTCAAACATTGGATGGTAGGAATTTGGTTATCACAAATACTAGTGTAATTTCTCCAGGTCAAGAACAAAGATTTGCTAAAGAGGGAATGCCCACAAAAGATCCAATTAAAAAAGGTGATCTTGTGGTGAAATATAACGTTTTGTTTCCTGCAAAGTTATCAGAGGCTCAAAAAAGCCAACTCCAAAACATTTTATAGATTTCTTTTTTTTTTAAAAAAAAAAAAAAAAAAGAATTTTGGTTTCATATAGTATTGCTCTTCAAATATTCAAAAAAGGGAAGAACATTTAAAGGTAGAAATTGACTACGTCAACCTTTTGTCTCAAAACAAGATAATAATGCATTATTATTATTATTATTTTATTTTTTATTTTTTTTTATTTCAATCTATTTTATTGTAAACTATTAGACACTTTTTGACAGAATATCAAATTTATTTTGCGTTTTGAAAATAATTTTTATTGTCTTGCACATTCACTCTTTAAAGAGTAGATCTCGAAAACTCATTCAAATAGAAATGTTTGTATATAATTAATTAATTGCATTTCAACTCTTTAAATGATTATAATAAAAGAGCTCCCCAACCAGCAAGCATAATCAAACCCCCAATTGGAGTGACTATACCTAAAAATTTAAATGTATTCCGATCTATAACTAACAAATAAATAGATCCACTAAACATAAGAATTCCAGTTAACATCAAACTACCAGCAAATGAAGCATCTCTTCCTGTCGCTGGATGTCTTACACTTGAAAGCACTAGTAATGCTATTGAATGTATCATTTGATAATTTGCCGCTATTTGCCAATTCTATTGAAAAAGATGAGGAATGTTTTACTAAAGGATCGAGATATAAATAACCTCATTTGATCAAACCATGCATTACCTTGATTTTTGCTTGGTCCATTGTACGTTTTTGGAGACCATGTGCACCTAATTTAATAATCGATACTAAATGAAATCACATAATAACAAATTCTCTTTGTATGCTGCCCGAGAAAGGGACCTACCATATGCACCCAAGGCAATTCCCGTAGCGCCTAAAACAGCAGCAGCTCGCCAAAGAAAAAGTGGAGAAGGCATTATTAGATTAAACAAAAAATTAAGAGCCATTTCATAACGATTTGTCTTTGCTGTATTATCATGTAATTTAGGCTAAAGTTCATTACGCACACGTGAAATATTTTTATACTTTTTTTTTTTTGTGTTGTAGATCATCAACCAATATATAATTTTGGAAGTTTTACGGTAAAAAAAAAAAAAAGTTTTCGAGTCCCGGATTTCAAAATCCAAATAATTCCATTCCTCTTTACCTTATTCAACAATCTCTACGGGTACAACTCGAGCAATGAAAAAAATCAGACATATAGCTTCGACTCAAGGTCTTGCAACTTCCTGCATCTTTCTATTGACTTATTAAAATTACCTGCTTTGTAAAACTTTTTTTTTGTTTTTTTTTTTTATTTTTTAGGATTTAAATGCGTCCTTCAGCAAAAATTATTTAACGATGCATTACCTACTATCCGATCATGTATTGTACCCGATCCGAACAATTCATTAATCGATCCTTTATTGATTAGAACTAATTTCGTTTGAAATTTAGACGGGACGACTTCCAAAAAGGTTGCAAAGCATCAACCTACTTTGGAAAAATCATCGAATTCGACAACGGATCCATTGATATCAAAAAATGTACCACCACCACATGCTCCACAACAAAAGAAAACAAAGCACGGAAATAATTTTAAATCACTTGCGATTTATCTATACAATTTATATTATACACATCTTCATTTCAATCGGTTGGTTTTTATAGTTCAACATAATAATCTCAATGTACAAGAACAAATTGTACTTCGAGAAGAATTGAAAAGAAAGGGAGCGATACTTACAGCAGTACGTGGAAGCATATTTGGATCCGTCATACGTCAATCCATATACAGTAATTTATTACCTCTGGTGGTTGGACCAACTTGTTTGATCGGATCAAACGTTGGCGATGATGAAAATCCAAGATTAGTTGCTGATATTCTTAATATCATTAGTAATAATAAGAAATTGGTATTGGTTGGTGGTAAAATGGATAGATCTTTATTGGATTTGGAAGGATTTCAACGGGTTGCAAAATTACCGGGATTGAAACATCTTCAAAGTGAACTCATTGGATTGTTGAATTCGCCCAGTTCAAGGATTGTTGAATTGTTGAATCGAAATGCTCAAGATTTGGTTTTCACCCTTGAAACTCACAAGAACAATTTGGGTGAACCAAATTCGGGGGAGAAGTGAAAAAGAAAAAAAATTGACAAAATTAAAAAGAATCAAAAAAAAAAAAAAAAAAGAAATTTATAAATAATTTTATTAACATTATTACTATTAATTGACTTTATTGTACAAATTTTATAATGTCTATCTATTATTTATTATGCCATAAGAAATTCTTAAGGGTAGTCCAATAATCGGAGTCTAAATACAAATATTGCATAGAAGCTTGCAGGGAAGGTTGTAAAACATCACGATCGTGACGGAATAGCCACATAACAGTACCCCAAACCACAGCTGCAAAAATTGGAAACGTGTTCTTCGGTTCGTCCATCGCTCTACGAGCAACAGGTAACTTGGCTAACCCCACCATAATCCGCGCAAACACATAAAGCACGATCTTAATTAATTTTTTTTATATATTTATAAAAAAAGGTGCGGTTGAAAAAAAAATTTTTGTTAATTTTTGATGAATCCACAATGAAAAAAAAAATATATACCGTAAAAAGACAGGATTACCTGCTGATTGACGTTGTTGTTTTCACCAAAAACATAATAACCACCAATTAAACCGGCCATGAATGAATGACCATTTTGTTCTTTACCAACCATTTTTCTCTGTAGATACATCAAAGTTTTATATATCGTAACAAATTTGGCCAGATTTGCTGAATGCATTTTTGTGGCATCAAAAATGAAATATAACTTGTCCTTAAGACTACAAGTTTGAAAGGAAGAAGTTATTAACGTATTCCCATTTCAAAGAAAGGAATTTTTTTTTTTTTTTTGAAATTACCTTCCAGTACGAAATAAAAATGTCATGACTAAAGCATGAGGGAATCTTATCTTTGCGCCATAGACGGCACCATTACGAAACCCCTTGACAATAGATAAAATGTCATGGTATTCTGGGTTACTAATAAATTGTGTAATAGAGTCCAACATAATTTTTTTTTAAAAAAATGTTAATTTCAGATTAAATATATTATAAAAGTAAAAAGAACGTTGACTCTCTATTACAACTGAACAACAAGGAAGATGAAAATTTTTTCGCAATCCCAAATGGTCAACTTGAAAGATGCTTTTAAACTTTTGGATTGATAATGCAAATCAAATATCAATAATGAAAAAAAAATCATTACCAGTTTAAGGTAATCATAAAGCTGATGGATATGTCGTGCAACCTGATCAAAATTTTCAATACGGTAGATCGTCATCGACGACATTTTTTGTGGTTTTATTTTTTTAAATTTTTATTAAACTGAAAAAAATTTAATGTTCTTTACATCATGAAAATGCTAAATAGCGTGATTGCCTATACATAGAAGATTGAAATACTATAATAGTAAAACTATAATCGACCTTAAAGTGTACTTAGAAAATAATGTTGTCTCCTTAATTATTAATTTTTGATTTTTTTTTCTCGATTCAGTTTTTCATCGCGTAGAATCTGTGAATCATAGCACGAGTACCATAATTCTCGAATTCATTTTCGATTTTTTTCAACAATTTGTCTATTTCAACATCCTTATCACCTTGGATACCAGAAGGAGAAGAGGAAGAAGCATCAGAAGAAGAATCTATCAGACTCGACATCCTTCTAAGATTTTCGGAGTTATGATTTCTCCTAATGTTATTAATTAAACTATTTCTTCTTACATTATTATTATTTAATATTAATTTTAATTCATGACCTATGGAATTTAATATAAATCTATAAGATTCCAACATATAAGTTGTAAATGATTGAATTACTTTATCGTCGGATAACCTTGAACTAATTGTAATTTCCCGGTGTTCATGATAAATGTTTGAAGAAATGTTCGGAGTTGAAGGTAGATGATGAGCGTGTAATGATGTTATTTCCGGATTGACTCCCCGTGATTGCAATTTCCTTCGGACTATGAATCGGAAGCGAGGAGTTAGCGAAATCAAACCAAAAAAAAGGAGGAAAAAAAAAAAAAAAAAAAAAAAAAAAAAAAGGTTCGTTTGATACTTACAAAAGTTATTTGTGCGTTCGGTAATAGGACCTTCATGACGGAGATTTAATTCTGGATCAGAAATTTCAATCCACCCACCAACCTTGCAAACTCTCACTAATTCGGAATACATAACCTGTTCCCATATCGTATCGGTTAGTTCGAATATCATGAAACGGATATGTATGAAATCAAAGGTCGCATCTGGAAAAGGAAGACTACTAAGGAAATCGTGTTGTATGAATTGAACATTAAAAGGTTTCGTTGTAGGAAACAAGGGAAGAGTGTCTATTCCTATGTAGCGAGAAGTTGGATAGTCCGATGACATCTCACATATCCACGTTCCGGAACCACATCCCACGTCTAACACTTTGGCACCGCTCGTTAAGAGCGGTTTTATTGGAGAGGAGAAATTTCCACCCCATACTTCTCTAAGTACACAATGACCCAAATGTATAATTTCATCAACCGTACCCAAATTATTTTTTTCAAAAAATAATTCTCTATAATTATTATTCGTAAAAGTTTTATTATTAGTATTTCGATTGGTTTTACTATTAATTTTTGATGTAACTGTACCCATAATATATATATTTACAAGGAACTTAAAACTTCTAAATGTTTATTTTAGTGTTGCTTTTTTTTTTTCCTTTTTTTTTTTTATGATGGTTTTTTTTTTATGATTGTTGTTATTTATTAATGAACGTAAATCGAAAGAAGAAGGAAGTCTGGTTAAAGTATAAAAAGAAAAAAAAAAGAAAAAAAAAAAAAAAGAAAGTTACTATTGCATCGTCTCTTTTACTATCTGTCAAAGAAGGAAACAAGTAGGGTTTGGCGTACCAAAAAAGAAAAATATTTTTTTTTTTTTTTTTTTTTTTTTTTTTTTCCTGAATCCAGTTATTAAAAAAGGAACTATTTATTTAATTATTTGGGAACATATTTTCACCCAAATTTTAATTGGTGTTTGTGAATAATTATTGTTATTTATGATCCGGAAATTTCGTCGGAAAAAAATTTTTTTTTAACTATTGCGAGAACAATTACAGAGCACCAATTAGATTCAAACAATCTAACCAAAATTAATTATTCAGGAGGAAATTTGATTTTATAAATAATCTTAGCGGATGAAACCATTGTTTTAGTAAAATGATGTACCGAAATGATGATATGATGTCAAGTGATAATCCCAATCGTGGTTCGTGGCGCAGCCTAGAACGTTTTTGGTGCCAAAGGTCCCTTTTGTTTTAAATCATTTCATCTCCCGAGGATAGACATCAAAAACAAACTAACATTGTTTCTCATGAAAAAGAGATATTCGGAAGATCCAAATCATTTGTAAATAAAATAAAATAAAATAAAAATGTAGTAACCAAATGGTCGTTTAATTTGTCCCTTGTTAAGTAAATTCCAAACATCCAATAAAATAACCTCTCATAATGAATTGCTATTTTCGGATCTTTTGTTATATAAACGAAAATCCCCACAAGAAAATTTGACCGTTGATTATGATTTAGTTTTCGGAAAAAAATTAAACCTTATACACCCTTTTAATGTTTATCTTAATAAAAAGTATTCTTCACATATTCGGCACTTTTAAAAAAAAACTCCCTTAATTTGATACAGTTATACTTGTTTTTAAGGTTAATTGTTGTTATGCGTATTAAATTATTGACAAAGAACTCTCACGTGTTTAAAGTTTTGGCAACAAAGGATCATACGATTACAAAAGCAAATTACAGATTATCCTCGGGATCGAAAAATTTTCAGATGAAAACATATCCTAACTAGATCCGCCTTGAAAAATAAAATGGACGTTAGGGCGTAAAGGCAAAAAAAAATAACTACCCATTTACTAAATGCGTAATACCAGCCGGGACCTTATTATTTCTGTTTTAGGAAAAAAAAGAGAAATTTCCATTTTTAATTGCGATTGATGCTTCACCCCACTTTTCTGAAGACTTTTAACCAAATCATTTTTTTACGGACCATATCGATAGATATCGGGTTGGCGTATAATAATAATAATAATAATATCTATAAGATCTACCCTCAAAAATTGTTTTAATTGTGTTTATTTTTATTAGTCCATATTTATTATGTTTATTTTGCTACTAAATATTTGAATTTTTTTTTTTTTACCTCAAAGGTTATTCCGTGCTTTAAATTCAACATTCAATAATATAAAGAATGTTACAAATAATTACACGATGTCTCGTAATGACCAACTACGTAAAATGTACAATTTTCTTGTGTGGAGATTAAATTATTTGTCGAGTCGTTGATGATTGGTTAATCTATTCCGAAATAATTTTTCTACATCTTTCTACACCAATTTTTGATTTCAAGTCCCAAATCCATTCAAACCCTTGGACGCTTAATCTTCAACGTAAGTTTCTTTCGTTTGTTACGTTACTTAAGTAGCAAAATCTGTTAAAAAATTTGTTCGAAACCTATGCGTTTAACTTATCGTTAGTTATACGCCGTAAGGCCGGACATAGAATAAACTTCAAAACTTCTTTATCCAAACTTTTCTTTTGTTTGCAAGCATTAGATTAGTTATGGTATAGATGAGATCTCTTTTTTGTTCAGGTTTCTTAGATTTGAAACATTGACAAAGGCGGAGACCAACAATCATTGAATGTAAAAATTTAATACATCACTAATTTAAATCTTTTTGTTCAATTAATTTTAGACTGGTTCCAATTTGTTACGTATGTATGTAGTCTTGTGGTATTCATTTTTTTTTTTTTTTTTTTTCACTCACGCTTTGGCAAGAACTTTATGAGTTAGTTTTACTCTTTGAAGTGGAATACAAAAAGCAAGATCAAAATATCGTTTTTTTTTGGTGGTAATTCTTACTATCTAAAAACCCGGCTGAGATATCTTAGTACTAATATCTTTGTGAGGATAGACGTTGACATTCATGATTTTCATGACATCCATGAAATTCAATTTTAATGATTTATCATTTCCAATGGCTTATCTTTTCTTACATTTTATTTTATGATATTAGGAAGAAAGTATAAAAACTTCGGTAATCTTGAACAAACCATCTAAAAAAAAATTGGTGATGGATATTATTCAATTCAACCCAAAGGTTTTCTAAGATTATCAACAAAGATCCAAACGCCAAGATTTAAATATATGGAACCTGTGTACCGTCATCCAACTTTTACCTATTTTTAATTTGGTTCCACCATATTTTTACTCACATCTATCCATCGTTCTAGACTTCTAATCGTTAGATCTTTTTACTCTCAATAATGTTTTTATACGCGATTACCATCTCCTATGCTTTAGACAAAAAAATCCATCACTTATCAAACGTCATCGCTATAGTTTTCTTTCAAAATCATGTTCACCTATTATCAAATATCAAAAAGTCTTTGACAAGCGATTAAAGTCATCAGGAGCAAAAATATATCTTTCGGAACCGCGTGTTCATAGGAAAATTTGTTTATTTTCTTTAAAAAGAGAGTATAAGGAGTAGAACAATGTATAGTGGATGCATATTGCCAATCAATATGAGACCACTGGTTTATTAATTTATGGTTTACTCTGCTATCAATTTACTTAATAAAGTTTGCAAACCTAATTATGACTGTAAAAAGTGCAAGTATGGCAAATTATAATGATTATAGCGAGAAGTTGAAATCCTTTTAACAAAATCTTTTGATAACTATACACAGGCGGTTGACAGATTTACCCTGATAGATTGATGTGGTTTCACGTCACTGTATCATTTGTCTGTAAAACTTATTTTACATATTTTCAATTTCTTTTATTAAGAATTTTTGTTTTTATATCATGCAAGTCATGATCATTTTCTAATCATCTTAAATTTCTTATTATTTACATTCATTTTTTTGTTTTCTAAATCATCTAATTTAAATAATTTATTTGATCTTTTATCATATTTTAAAATAATTAAAATAATTATAATTTATGATATTTATCATTTATAAAATTTTTGAAACATTTTATTTACCTTATTAAATTATAAATTTTTAAAAATCTGCTACATATTTACTTTAATCAAAATAAAATTTATATCATTATAATCTTTTTTTTTTTTTTTAAAGTAAAATATAAATCTTGATTTATTCATAGTAAGTAAACTTAGTCTAATAGATCTAATATCAAGGTAATAATTTTCTTTTTATTATAAAGTAATCATGTATTAAATAAACTTGAATGATTTTAGTATTACATTATTAATAATTGATTCGAAAGTGAAAGAAGAATTCCGTACATATTTAGAGGATTTATAAATTTTTTTTATTACTTTTTCCGCATATGTCACGCATATATAATGTGTTGATTTTATGCATTCTGGTGATATCAAATTCATCAATATCGTTTATATATAATATTAATATTATAAATTAGATATTAAATTTACTCAATTTCTGCATATTTTGCAATATAAAAGGATTGAAGAAAATTATCAATTGAGAATTTTAAGATGAACTAGACATCATAAGGGATTATATTTAAATTATATACATTTCAATAATATGAAGATTTTATTTTATTTTTTTTTTAATTAAACTATCATACGATATACATAATTTTCCCATAAATAACCTAACGCGCGACAATTGAAATTTACATATATTTAGAATAAGAATAAAAAAAGGAAATTTTATTTTCTATATCAAAGAATATATACAAAGCAAAAAAAAAAAAAAAAATATTCTACGTTTTTATAATGAGTCAGATCTCTTATCAAGAATTTGAAATACTTCGTATTCCTCAATTTCAAAAGTTTCGTTATTAATAATTTTCTTTTCATAAGAATATTGCCTACTTATACCGACAATATTACTAAGAGAATGGGTAACGCATAAATCTTTCAAACCAAAGCATGGTCCTTTGCTATTACTGCAAAGGATAGCTTCATTTTCAGAAGAAACTCGGCTCAATATAGGAATCGCTCTATTAGTTAATGAAAATATAAAACTATTTGATGTTTTGTATAAAGAGTAACTAGGTGATAATAGATGACTTTTCTCGTCATCTGTATCAATACTATGCCATTCTAATGGATTATATCCGCCAATGCACTCTCCCGAGTCTCGAACTTTAATGACGATAACCGTTGGACCCTTATTATCACAATTGATATGAAAATCATTATCACCAAATCCTTCGCGACCGGCACGATAAATAAGCTTAAATTCATAATTTAAATCTTTAAAGTGTGAAGGTTTCCCTTGATTTTTATCAATCCAGTTTGCTATTACGGCAGCATCCCTGACGTTAAGTATTTTGGAATTAAAAGCATAAGCTGACGTTCTTAACGGTAAGGCATCAAATGAATGATTAGAGGTTGGATTTAAAAAGTAATCGATAATATCATCATCAAATTTATCGGGAATTATATTTTTAAATTTAGACCTAACATTTATGTAATCTTCCGGTAACATTTGAAAGAAACGGATATGAGGGACACAATTACGCAAAGTTTTTCCCAAGTTTATAAAATCCATTGAAGTCCATTCTTTCGAATCTTTTGTTGGTTTCGGGACAGTATTCGCAATTCCCCATTTAATTACATATTCCCAAATTTCCATCTCATCTAGCTTAAGTTCATCACATTTTAAAAGTTGAATTAGAACGTCCTCTTCTATTTGTAAAAAATCTTCTGATTCGAATATAAGTTTTGGATCTTTACACAAAGATTTGAAGGCAAATTCACTTAAATTAGAGAATCGATCGTGTTGACGAATTGTAAGAAGGTCTTTTGGAAATTTCCAGGCTGATGCATTTTTAAGTAAATGAGTTTCAAGTTGTTGAAAAACTTTTGGTAATCCAAAGTCATCCGCTGCGATAAGAAGATCAACTAGACTAGTCTTGTTATCAACAGTGAGTAATCCCGTATAAATATATCTATTTTTTTTTAAAAAAAAAATTTTAATGGATGTCGCGGTGAAAACATTTTAAAAATCTAATCATATTGAAATAAAATCTTACTTTAATAGAATTTCAAAAATAAAGGGTGAAGTACTAGGTTTCGTGAAAGTGATAACTCCGTTCTCGAAAATTGCCGAATGATTTGAGAATGCCTTATAAAAATTATTTGTCCTTGCACATAAAATGATAGAATGTGCTTTGAATTCTTTAACATTTGGTACATTACCAACTTTAACCTTGACATTATAACCATTTGGATTGTCAAGCAAATTTAAAAAGTCCTTGGAAGTATCTGACGAATGGCTATATTTCATCCTTTTTTTTTTATTTTTATTTTTATTTTATTTTAATTTTTTTTTTGTATTTCAAAGAGAAACGAAAAAAAAAGATGACAAAGGGCAAAGAAAATATGAAAAATCGAACACCTTTTTTTTTTCCATTGTTTAAAAAAAACTTGTTTAAACCCGTTATAGACAACGGATCACATCATCACAGAATTTTACAGTATATCCTCGTGATTTCGTTTTATTTAAATACGTGACACAATCTGACTACGCAATGAGTATACGATATAAAGTGGTAAGGTAACATACAAATAGTAAAAACATATTCTCTCTCAAATAAAATAGCGAAAAATAAAAGAAAAGTGATAACGATAATAGTAATACAATTTTAAACATTGTACGCATTAATTCAGAAACCGTATCAATAATTTGAAATACTTCATACTCCTCTATCTCAAAGGTTTCGTCATGAATAATTTTTTTTTCATAAGAATGTAGTTTACTTGTACCAACGATAATGCCATGAGAAATTCCTTCCCGTGAAAGAACATCATTAATGCATAAATCTTTCAAACCAAAGCGTGGACCTCTGCTTGTATCGCAAAGGATAGCTTCGCGTTTAGAAGAAACTCGACTTAATATAGGAATCGATCTATTAGTCAATGAAAAGATAAAACTATTTGATATTTTATGTAAAGAATAATCAAAAGACAATAGGGGACTTCTTTCATTATCCGTGTTCATACTACGCCATTCTAATGGATTATATCCGCCGATGATCTCTCCTGAATTCCGAACCTTAATGACAACAACCGTTGGACCCTTGTTATCACAATTACTATGAAAATCGTTAACGCTAAATCCTTCACGGCTAGCACGATAAATAAGCTTAAACTCATAATTTAAATCCTTAATATGATAAGGGTTTTCTTGTTTACCATCAATCCAACTTGCTATCATGGCTGCATCCTTGGCATGAATAATGTTGGAATCAAAAGAATAGCTTGACGCCCTTAATGGTAAATCTTTGAACGATCGATTGAAGTTTGGATTTAAGAAATGTTGAATGATTTCATAATCTAGACCATTAGGAATTATATTTTTAAATTGATCCTTGATTCTCATGTAATCACCAGGTAACATTTGAAAGAAACGGATATGAGGGATACAATTACGTAAAGTTTTTTCCAAGTTCATAAAGTCCATTGAACTCCATTCTTTCAAATCTTTATTTAATGTCGGATCGGTATTCGCAATTCCCCATTTAATTAAATATTCCCAAATTTCAACCTCTTCTAATTTAAGGTCATCACATTTTAAAAGCTGTATGAGGGTGAACTCTTCCATTCGTAAAAATTCTTTGGATTCAAAAATGATTTGTGGATCTTTACACATAGAATCCAAGGCATATTTAACCAAATCGGGAAATCGATTGTGTTTGCAGATTGCAAGAAAATCTTTTGGAAGGTTCCAAGCCGTTTCATTTTGAAGTAAAAATGGTTCAAGTTGTTGACTAACTCTTGGTAATCCCAAGTCATCCGCTGCGATAATGATATCAACGAGGTTAATATCATCGTTCTTTATGGAAAGTACCCCCGTGTAAATATACCTTGTCATGATAAGAGAAAATTGCGCTTAGTACATGACGCAGTAAAGCATTTAAATTTATCATGAAAATGACGATTAACGTTTGTTTACCTTAAAAGGATTTCAAATACCAAAGGTGAGATATTAGGTTTCTTGAAAGTGATAAGACCTTTACGCTTTGTAGAACGATTTGACAATGCCTTAAGAAAATGGTCTGATCTAGCACGCAGGATAATAGAATGCGCTGCGAATTCTTTAACGTTTGGCATTTTACCAACTTTGAACCTAACATCATAACCATTTTGGTTATCAAGTAACTCTGAGAAATCTTTAGAAATTTTCGTTGAGTTTCTATACTTCATTTTTTTTGAATTGCAAGGGGGACGAAAAAGGGTAACAAACAGAATGAAAATGAACGCGCGTGAAAATACATATCTTTTAAACTCGTTTTGAACCTGTAATAAGTTAGGCATGCAGAAGCTGCGCCGCTCTATTTTTAACGGGAATTTTTATTCGAATATCATTTATTCATTTACTTTACAGATAAAAATGGTTAAATAAATAAACATATGCTATGCTAATAATGATGGGAAAAAAAAAAAAAATAGACGCAAAACACCTGAAAAATAATCCTAATCACTCCGCAGTTTGCAAATTACGCAAATTAAGCATATAACGCGCACAAGCAAGTATGCATAACCAACCAAGGACGACCAGCTTAGTTGACAGATTTACATTTGCAAAAAACCAATAAATAGAAAAAATGATTAATATAATGATTCCGACAATAAGAAAAAAAGCGACGATAAAAAGAAGAAAGATGATCAAACAATAACAGACATCCAAACTCTTTGATAAACAATTTCTAACATTTCTATAATTTAAATTTTCAACATTCTTGTTAGCATTACATCCCTTATTAATGATTTGAAAGACTTCATAATCTTCTAATTGAAAATTTTTTCTATGGGTAATTTCCTTTTCATAGGAACATTGTTTACATGAACCAAAAAGATTGTTATACGAAGATTCCGACGAAGAACCATCGTAAATGCATAGGTCTTTCGAAAAGCACGGTCCTTTCCTTTTACTCCACATGATCGCTCCATCTTTGGAAGAAACTTTGCTTAATATAGGTTTTTCTCGATTTGTTAGTGAAAATATAAAACTACTTGATGTCTCGCATTTATGATTTGAATAAAGCTCATCATTATAAGATAATAGGTAGCTTCTCACATTTTCTGTTTTGATGCTGCGCCATCCTAACGGATTGTATCCACCGATTATTTCCTTCGAATTGCGAACCTTAATGACAACCACCGTTGGACCCTTATCATCACAATTGTTATGAAAATTATTAACGCTAAAACCCTCACTACTTGCACGGTAAATAAGCTTAAACTCGTAAGGTAAATCATTAAAATGATAGGGGTTCTCCTGTTTATCATCGATCCAACTCGATATTAAAGCCGCGTCCTTGGCATTAACGATCTTGGAATCAAATGGATAATCTGATACCCTTGGTTTTAAAACGTTGAATGAAGGATTAGCGTTTAAATTCAGAAAATATCGAACAACCTCAGCGTCCAATCCACTTGGAAGAATACTCTTAAATCGACCTCTGACTTTTGCGTAATCATTTGAGGACATATGGAAGAATCGGATGTGAGTGATACAATCACGGAGGGTATTTTCTAGATCCATGAAATCCATCGGAGTCCATTTCGTCAAATCATCATCTACAGCAGTAGATTTGATATTTGCAATTCCCCATCTAATTAAATGTTCCCAAATTTCAAATTCTTTCAGTTCAAGGTCATCGCATTTTAAGAGTTGAATGAGAATATCTTGATCCATTTGTAAGAAATTTTTTGATTCAAAAATGAGCTTTGGATTCCTACACGCCAAGTCTAATGCATATTTACCTAAATTAGGAAATTGTTTGTGTTGACAAATTGTGATAAAATCTTTTGGTAGTTGCCATGCTGATTCATTTTGAATTAAATGCTTTTCAAGTTGTTGTACAAGGGTCTGTAATTCAAATTCGTCCGCTGCAACGATAACGTCAGCAAAACTAGCTTCATCATCCACAGAAAGTGTTCCTGTATAAATATACCTAATTATGACAAATATTTTTATAAAAACATGCCAACAGTAAATTATTTTATTTTTATGATTTTTATTTCTATTATGATTATTATTATGATTATCATTATGATTATCATTATCATCATTATCATTATATTGACAAACATCATAGCTTACTTTAAAAGGATTTCGAATATCAAAGGGGAAATGTTTGGCTTTTTGAAAACGAGAACCTCCTTTTCTTCATTCCAATATTTTGAAATTGTTCTCTGAAAATAAGTTGACCTAGCAGATAATATAATAGAATGTGCTTCAAATTCCTTAATGTTTGGTTCTTTTCCAATCTCAAACTTCACATTATAATCCTCGGAATTTTCAAGTAAATTTAAAAAATCCTGATGTAAATCCGATGTATGATCATACTCCATGATTTTAAAAATCTATATTCTCTTTAATTCGAAGCGAATTGAGGAAAAAGAAAAAAAAAAGAAAAAAAGAATCCAAAATGTGTCGTTTAAACCTGTTTAAGAGTGAAGTTTTCGTTGTTTATTTAATAATTTAAACCTAGCCGCGCATTTTTCACTAAAAACGTTTTGGATTGCGCGTGATCTATTTGATTTATTCATTGTTGAGGAGGATCATATCATTTCCGAATGATCAATTACAATGATAGTGCATATTGTGATATTGTGTAATCCCATTACGCCAAAAAAAAAAAAAATTTTTTAAATATTCAAATGTCAATGCATTAAACATCATAGATTTTATCTTTTTTTTTAAAAAAAACCCAAGCTTACTATCATAACATCTTTTCTATTTAATAGGATAGGATCTGATTGATATTCAAAAGAACCAGCTCGTATTCTTTAAATCCTTCAACGTAAATAATTTTTTTTTATTTTCTTACTAAATATCAATATATATAAATTTCTGAATGTTTTTATTTAAATCCATAAATACTTTTATCGTTTGAAAAATTGGAGGTCGGGCGGTCAAATAAGTCGGTAAGTCTGTCGGGATGTTTATCACATGATATCCTTTCTCCGAAACCATATTACGGATCTATGACTATATCGGTATTATAGCAAAATTTCATCACCATAATTTTTTATTATAATAAAAAATCATTTTCTTTTCAGGAAACAGCTATTTATCCTTAACTTCAAAGATTGGGATTTTTCCATTATTATAATGAAAGGGCAAAGGTTTTTAAATTTTCCAAGAATTTTATTAATCTTATGCAAAATAATGTCATATATTCCATATTCGAATGCAACCTAATGCAAATATTTTGATTTTTTGAACCATTGAAACGGATTCCGGTAAATCTTCGGATAAGGTTTTAAAACCGAATTTTTTTTGTTCAATAATGAATGAATGAATATCACCAAATAAAGTAAGGACTTCCCAAAACCGTCTTATCATATAAATTGGTGCAAATATTTTATCAAAAATAACCAAATCTCACTTCTTTCTGATTTGTCTTATAAAAGAGGGAATTTTATACATTTTTTCATCCTGATCTCCGGTCGTTAGAAAAAGGAATTAAAGATAAACTACAAATGGACCCAAGAGCTGTGATAACACCAACGTTAACACCACCGCCACCAAATCCACCCTCATTGTTTCTACACTCGCTACTTCCATTATTTTTGGTCCTAACTGCATTCGGACCAGGTTACCAAACCATTTCTACTTTTACCCTTCTCTACTTTCCCCTCTCTGTATATTACACAAGAACTTATACAAGATGGTGGTGGATAATTTTCTACTACCTGATGAACAGTATAGGGACTATGTTGGCATATATGAACACATTTAATTTATCGGGAGTAGGGAATTATCTAGGAATATCATGTGTTATTGGGCTAATTTTAAATTTGATAATGCTTATACCTAATATGTTTGATAGAATTGCTCAACGTAAATTTTCTAGCGATGGGTGGGCTAGAATTATGGTATTTCCCTGCGTTTGGACAGGAATATGGACAATTTTATTGTATACTTGGGCATTAGGTGATTGGGGGAATTACGTGTAAGTGATTTTATTTTTCTTTCATTTGTTTATTGATGTATTCATAATTTCCACAAACCTCGTAGATTTGCCCTCTTAAACTACGGGGAGATAATGCAATTTGCGTCATTCGCGGGATTAGGGGGAATCAATTTCCTATTAGCGTGGAGTGGAACAGTGGGAAGTGATATCATTTCATTTCATTTATCGAAGCCTCAAAATTTCGACGAGGCGCAAACATCAAGTACCGGATCCATCATCATTTATAATGAAGATAATAGCACGGATACAATTTTACGTATCCCACCAAATCAACCGAAAAGGGAATTAACATTACCGACATTTATTAATTCATTGAGTCTCTACTTGTTTGTATTGTTTTTGGTAATCAGTTATGGTAGCGTTAGGTTAAATACGGATTTTGTCCCTTTTTATCAAAAAAGCGTTAATGATACTTTTAAAGAAGCATTGATTGGTTTCGGTTGTATCACGAAACAGATAAATAATGATGAATTAAATTTTTACATCAATATGACCCGGGATTTAGCGAGTACGGGGAACAAAATTATTCTTTGGTCGGAGGGAATCCCCGGCATTACTACCGTAGACGAATTACATTACTTATATGATTCAATCAAAAATATTTCAATGACATATGACGCTTACATAGGTTTTACTTATATTGAAGGTATTGACACGGGAAAATACTTAAATAAACAAGTGGTAATTAACAATAAGGGAGAGGTTGTTATAGACTATAAGAAAAGTAATCTGGTACCTTTCGTAGAGACTTTGTTCGCTAAAGGTGATGATAAGTTGCAAACTTTTCAGAGTGAGGAATTGGGAACTGTTGGCGCTGCTATTTGTTTTGATTTTGACTTCCCCAAATTAATCGGTCAGGCTTCTTCTAAAAATGTTAATTTAATGTTGGATTCTAGTGAAACTTGGGTGAGTCATTAACAGAAATTTTCTTTTTTCTTTTTCGTATAATTGAAAAAAAAGTTTTTTTTTTTTTTTACCGATTTTTTATGATCTGCACTTTTTATAGGGTAAGATGATTATATTATTATTATTGTTGTTATAATTTTTATGATTGAATTATTAATGGTGTCAAACCTCATACTCAGGTCCGGTTGGTCCGTTACATGCTCGTATGAACGCAATACGGTCAATAGAAAATGGTTTTACAACATTTCGTTGCAATTCACTTGGGTTTTCAGGAATATGGAATCAATACGGACAACCATTACATTATATACCAACGGTAAATACGCCCATGGTCACATTTCAAGTTCCTATTACAATGATAAAGAATAGAGTTAAAACGGTTTATTCGATATTTGGTGAATCTTTTGGTTGGATTTGTGTTGGAAGTATTGGGGTTTATTTAATTGCTATTATTCTGGCTCATAAAGGTAGTGATCGATGGAAACTTTGGGTCATTTATTGGTTGTGAAAATCAGATTTATGTATATATCTCATTATTAAAAAGAACGCGATTCAGTGTAACATATCGTGTTTGACACGGAATTAAAACTCCGATTATAAATAAACTTTGCATTTGTTTTTTTTTTTTTTTTTTTTTTTTTTTTTTTTTCTCGTTTCTTTTTGTGTTTGAAGTAATCAATAAACTTTAAATTACGAAATAAGATAACGATAAATTAAAAACATGAATGATAAAAATCTAATAGACTCATCCTTTGATGTTATAATCAAAGTAGGTAATAAACGACGCTTGTTCGCGAATGACAATACAGATACCAATCCTTTTAGGGACGTAAAATTCTTGAATAAAATTCACGACTTTAATCAATATTATAAAGAATTTTATGCACATAGTTCCATCCTTTTGAAAAATACGAAATCGAAATATTTTTATAACGCTATTATTCCCGAAAGGAAACATGACACATTAAATAATACATTCACCGCGAATAGCAATGTTGATTTCACCAAGAAAAAATTACCTGATAATGAGAAATTATCAACAATTCATCCTTGTGATGAGAAAAAACGTAAAGATAACGTTAAAGTTATTATTTTAGAATTACCTAATATTGAACCATCGATTTTTGAAGTGATTCTCGAGTGAGTATCAACGAATTTATCTTTTTTTATACACTCCTTTAAGTTTTTATAATCTTAAAAATATATATATACACACATATATTTTTCTCTCTTTATTCTTTATTTTTTGTGTTTTTTTTTTTTGTCCCGAATAGGTACATTTATAGGGGAAATTTGGATGTAGTTGATTTTACTAAGCAAAAAATGATTTCAATTCTTTTCGCAAGTTCTTTTCTAAACTTAAAGCCTTTAATTACTCATCTCTTCACATATAATTTCTCCGGAACCCTTCATTCGCTAAACGCTTCTTACTTCTCTTCTAATCTTAACAATAACGAATTAGATCAAAGAAAATGTATAGTCGATCAATTATGTTTAGAATATACTTCTAACCTATTCATTTCAGATGTTTATTTATCATTTCACAAGGGATTTATTTATGATATATTGTCATCTAATAATTTAATCATGAATGAATTAGAAGTTTGGACAAAACTGATCAAGTGGGGAATCCATAATTCTAATTTATCACCAAAAAATTCTTCACTCGCTTCTAACGTTTTGCCAAACGAGATGATTAAAGGTTTTTCTAATAAACAACTTGCGGCACTTGAAGGGATGATTAAAGATTTCATTTCATTAATTAGATTTCATCATATCGGATTAGATGATTACTTTAAAGAGATTGGTAACCCTTTCAAAAATATTTTGCCAAAGGGATTAAATAAAGCAATTTTTAAATATCATATGAAGAAAGAGATCTTTAAAAATATGATTATATTATCAGCAAGATATTATCAACAAATCGATTCCACTATTATCGTAGGAGAACAAACTGCTTTATTAGCTAAATGGATTAAAGAGTGTAAGAGTTCTAACGTAGATCATAATTTTCTCACCTTAGAAGAGTTGGTAAAGGAAGAAAAACAATTTAAATTCAAGTTGTTGTTAAGAGGAAGTAAATATGGTTTTGGTATTGGTACTTTTCATCAAATTTGCGATGGAATCGATAATACTATTTGTATAATTAAAGTTAAAAATTCTGGTGAAATAATTGGAGGTTATAATCCATTTTCCTGGCAGAGCTATTATAGATTTGGATTTCAAACCTACCCTTATAGAGGTTATAATGTCCCTTGTTCATCAAGTTTTCTTTTCTCCTTAAATAATAATAACATTCGAAACGATAATCATTCTACTAAAAATATATTAAGCAAAGTTAAGAAAAATCATATTTCTGAGGCGATCTACTATTCTCAAATTAACGGACCAAAATTTGGTAGGCATGATTTATACTTAATGAACAAGTCAATGTCCAATATTGAAGATTGGAATTATAATCGATCAATTCATGATAATAAAGAGAAATTGGTTGGTTATTGTAAACAATATTCTTATACTCAACAAATTATCGACAAACCTTTCTTTGAAATTGAAGATTATGAAATATTTCAAGTAATAATTGATGTATAATCAGACGTACTATTCATCAAAGACGCGCAGTTTGAGCTAAATCGATTAAGTATTTCAGTCCGCCTAATCGTCAGTTGGGTAACAATATTTGATTTCTACTTATTTTATTTGAAAAATAAAATGACATTATATTATATATTATTAAGAAATACAGTCGCGATCATAATTAATGCAACAAAAAAAAATAAATTTCATTAAATCGAAATATTTCTTGTAATTACGGAAATGAATAAAATTTTTTTATTATTATTTACATTATATTTTCTAATACTAAAATTTAAATATGCTTAATAATTTTCTATGCACGTATAGTAAATGATTAAATATGAATTCTACATGGGTGTGTAATATACATCCCATGCGTAGTTTTTTTTGATGCGCAATCCATATGATCTATTAGACTTTTAAATAAATCAATTATTTAATCAATTGTACAGTGCCCACGCTTCTTTTCTTTCTCTCGCTTCTTTTTATTCTCTCTTTCCCTATTTTGTTTTTTTATAAATCTTATTGTTGAATATCCTTAAAATGAGCGTTTCAGAATCACTTTCAAGTGATAATTCAGATAATGAAAATTTTCCTAACGATTTTATCGAAAATATTCTTGATAGTGAAAGTAGGCGTCCAAAAGGAAGACCACCAGATAATGCAAGATTCTAAGGACCTTTAAAAACTTTTAATATGTTAACAAAACTCGCAAATGTGGATTATGCAATGAAAGTGGACTACATGTCAATCGAAAAGAAGAAAGAATGATGATTAGTATTTAGAATGTTTAATTAATATGGCTCACATTACTACTGTAATGTGAGCCCGGCTACCTTCGGTCGCCGGGAAAGCAAAAACTATTTTCATTGCTATTTGCTATTCGCTTATTAGACAAATTTGGTAATGAAAGTTTATTTGCGAAACAATTTATTTAATTTTACTTAATATAATTTTAATATAGGGGTGCGTACAAAAAATCAAAATGCATTGCTTAAATTTTAATAAAATTTTTAAAAATTTTATACCCATGCGTAAAAAATATTGTATTTTAAAATTTTACACGTATTTTACGCACCCTTGCATTTTGCGCAGATGCGTAAAAAATAAAAACCCTTATATAATTATTCGGGTAATAATGTTGCATTATTTATTTTCGTTTTTTAACACAACTCGAATAACATTTAAAACATCCGAAATTAATACAGTCAACCCTCTCTAAATGCATCCCTTCGGGACCATAGTGAAAATTTTAAAAAATGTGCATTTAAAGAGGGTGTGCATTTAAAAGAAAATTTCTATATGAATTCTATATGCTTGGGACTGAACGAGAGCGTGCATTTAGAGAGAAAATATATAGTGTGTGCAATTAGAAAGGGTGCATTTAGAGAGGGTTGACTGTATAAAGAAAATTATATGTATATATCTTCGACTCTCCCAAAAAAGATTGTAGAAGCAGTATTCATGAACCCATTTAAGCAAGGATATGTTACACCAGAACAACTTTTAAAATTACGCATCATGACATAACCTAAACGTATGATCATAATAAGAACAAACATGACAAGTTACCTTGTATATACCAAAAGAAGCAATCCAGTTGTTTTTCTTTGACAAGCTACGCCTTTTGCGATATAAATTATATCTTGAATTTGTACTGTTTTGATAAATTATTAATCACTGTTGAAGAATTGATATGATACAGGGACGATGATTTCTTTTAATTTACAATATTATGCAAATATCACATAATTTTGTGATATTAACAAAATCTATATAGTTACAC
>CAJVPP010000077.1:0-51975 GCA_910592005.1 Funneliformis mosseae | reverse complement strand
AAACTAAAATGCAATAAAAATCTCAATTTTGTTAAAAAATTCCCAGAACCTGATTTTCCTAGCAATCAACCCATATAGTATCTCCTATATATTATATTCTTCTTAAAATAGTACAGTCAACTTTTGATATAACAAACTCTTAATATAATGAATATTTTGAACAAATATAATAAAAATATTCTTGTTATAGTGAATTGGCCAATCAAATCTTTTAAAATCTTTATTATAGCCTTATAGTGAAGTTGAGGTTTAGAATATAGAGTTCATTATAATAAGAGTTAACTGTATTCAGTTCCTTATTTAGTATCTGTAAATACTATTCAATTTGAAAAATCACATTTTTGATTAAAATCTTGGGTACTGTATGTAGTAGCATACAGTAGTAAAATTATATTTTTTATGTATGATATATATAAGAAGTATATAGATAAATATAGAAATATAAAGTATTACTATTAAAAAAACTTGCAAATATTTAGAATGTATTTCAGAAATTTATCTTAAAAATTTAATCTAAGAATATTAGGAATAGGATAGAATATATAAAGTTAATTTGATAATAATTTTAAGTTAAATAAAAAAATAGATGATCTATTTTATTATTTTATTATGTTAAAAAATTCATAATTCTTTATTTTCTATTATAGAAAAATTTATTTTTATATTATATTTTTATTAAAATAACTGATAATAAATATAAAATATAAGAATAAGTTAAATTAAATAAAAAGCAATTTTTTTATATCAAAATTTATTACACTAAATATTCTATTTTAAAATAATTATGTAACTAAAAAATAATTTATTAAGATATTTAATAATTAATACTTGTATTTATAGTCAACTTTTAATATAGCAAACTCTTAATATAATGAATTTTTTGAATAAATATAATAAAAATACTCTTATTATTACTAATTAGCTAATCAAATCTCTTAAAACCTTCACTATAACCTTATAATAAAGTTAAAGTTTAAGACATAAGATTTATTATAATAAAATTGACTGTATTTTTAATTTTTTAAATATGTAACTGAAAATTAATTTATTAAAAAAAAATAATAAATTTAGAATTGAAAATGTTAAATTTAAAAAAATGATTAATTCTAAAAAACAGAATAAATAAAAAATTTTAATAAAAAATCAGATTATTTACTTGATTATATTAAATAATAACTTGAAAATATTTTTTGTAAATTTGTAAAATGTATTAATTTATATAGAAATACTTTACTTAATATAATAATAATAGTAAATAATTATTAAATAATAATATATCAGATAAAAAATTCTTAAAATTTAGTATTAAATAAAAATAAAAAGATACTGAAAATAAAGAATATTAAAATATTTAATCATTAAATTGTAAAGTAAATAAATTAATCTATTTTTTAAATAGAACATAATTTCTTAAAATTAAATACAAATTATGTATTTTAAGATATAAAAAGTAATTATAAAAAAACACTTAAATGAAACTATAAGGTTAATAATAAATAAATAATCAAATAACAATGAAAGATATAATCTATAGTCAACTCTTATTATAACAAACTTTATATTCTAGATCTCAACTTCACTATAAGGCTATAGTAAAGATTTTAAGAAATTTAATTGGCTAATTTACTATAACAAGAGTATTTTTATTATATTTGTTCAAAAAATTCATTATATCAAGAGTTCGCTATATCAAAAATTAACTGCAATAATAATATAAAGGAATAATAAAACATCTAAATAAAGTAAAAAAGCTATAAATAAGCAATCAATATTATAAGAATTATAAAAATAAATTCAAATAAAGTTAAATAATTAATAATATAAAAATTAAAATTAATGTTACTAGATGAAATATAGAGATTTTACAAAATTATATTAAAATCTTATTAAAAATCTGTAAAATATTAGAAAAAATAAAACTATATCAAAGTTTATAAAATATAAAACTATATCAAAATCTTAAAAAATTAGTGAAACTAAAGTTTAAACATTTTGTTAAATTTAGAATAAATTTGAATAAATAATTTTAATCACAATAATAAACTTAAAAGTATATAATAATAAAAAATGATATAGTTAAATTATGAAGTAATATGATAATTAGATTATAAAATGATAATTATATTATTATAATATATAATATATATAGTAGAAAAAAATTAAGAAATAGCTAGAACTCTAAAAAGATAATATAATAATAAAATAATAAAAATATAAGAAAATTAAACCTAAAATACTTAAGTTATATTATAATAATTATATTTAAGTAAATTATGAAATTTTATATAAATTATAATATAATAGTTTACAATTTTATAATTTACTTAAATTATAGTATAATAGTTATAATCATATTTAATATAATCTAATTAGATTAAAGTATGATATATCATTTAAATAAAACTTTATAAAAAATTTATATAAACTTATATTTTTATTTATATAATTATAATTTTCATTTAATTTCATAAAAAAAATTTTAAATTATGATTTTTTATCTTATGAGTTAATTTGACTTAGTTTATTAGAAACTGTAAATTATAAAAAATTATTTTATATAATAAAGCTTACAAATCTAACTATAAATATAATAAATTATAGAAGAATAAATTTTATTAAATATTTTAAAATAAAAAAATAAGCTATATTAAATTTAATTAAAAAAATATATAATTTAAAAAGTCTTTAATTTTAATATTTTTTTAAATATATAAGTTTAAAAAATAATAAATAAATTAAATAATACATTATTTATTTAAATCAATTATATCTACATTAGTAATTTTATTTATTCTTATAATAAATGATTTATTATAAATTAATTTAAAAAAATAATTTATTATTATAAATTTCTTATAAAGTATCATTAATGATAGTTTATATTATATTAATTTTAAATTTTTTCAATTAATTAATTTGTGATTATTAAAAAATAATAAAAAATATATAAATAAAGTAATTAATATTTTGTGAATCAGATTAGATTATTTATAAAAATATATTTTTTATATTTTAAGTTTGTTAATCTTAAAAATTTTTTGTTAAATTTTGTAAATTAATCTATAAAGTAGAAATATATGATTTTAAACATATATAAGAATTAAAAACACTAAATAAAAATCTTTAATTTTTAAAATAAAAATTAAAGTTATTTTATTATTATATAAAAAAATATGCAAAATAAATATTATAAGTATTTAATTAAAATTATTATAATTTACTAGAATATTTATAAAGATTTTTATATATTTTTTATGTTATTTTTTGATTTATTTTTGAAACTTACTTTCATTTAATTTTGATTTATATAATTATATTTAAAAAAAGATAGCTGATATCTATTTATTACCTTTTATTTTTATGTTTTGATATAGTTTACCTTCTTTTTTTTAATAATATTTTAATATAATATTATTTAAGTTTTATTTTTAAAATATAATATTACCTAAAGTATCCTTTTAGATTGTAAGGATTCATAAACAAATTTATTTTCTATAGATTCCCTTTTGATTTTCTATATGAAACATTAAAATTTTTTTTTTTTAATTTTATAAATTATTATTTTTTTATTTTTTAATAATAAAAAACTCTAAAGTAATTAAGTAATTTATAAGTTAAAAATTGAAATTTTTAAAAAAATTTATCATTAACTTAACCTTTTGATAATCTTATTAAAATTTATTTTGCAATATTAATCATAATATAATAATATAAATTTATCATAAATAATAACTTTAATTATTATAATTTTTTATAATTTATTAAGAAAATTTATGACTTTTATTATTTGTAAAGTGATTTGGTACTTCACAAACATGAATTTTAAAGAAAATTTTAAAATAAATTTGAATTATTTTAAAAAACTTAACAAAATTGATAAAATATATTAAACTATTATGTTTAAAAGATTAATACTTTTAAGTTCGCAGGCAAATTTGCTAGACAATCTAAAGGGATAATAACCCGGATGGTATGCAAAACTAACATTACGAACTCATCTAATTTTATGGTATGGTACATTTTGTACATTTTGTACTCATTACGGTACACAAACCAATCTTCTGTTTGTTTTGAGCGCCAAAACGTATTGTTCCACGAAAAAAAATAAAAATAAAAAAGCAACAATTATAGTCGTAAATTTATTTTGTTGTTATGTAAGCACTATTATAAGTAATTAATTATATCATAGTTGTATCGGGGAAATTGTTTTGCTTAATATGATGAAAATGTTTCAGATTGAAAAAATAGTAAAATAGTTTCCCAAAACACTTAGAATATTAATTAAAGAAAGTGACAAATTCATTTCTTTTGATAGCGAAGATCAATTGTATCACAATTATTATAACATTTTAAATTGATGTTTACATGTATTAAATGTAACTTGATTGTACGTTTTATCGATATCAGTTATATTTATTTTCCACCAATCAGAAAAGTGATTCAAATAGGATATGCTTAATTGGTTTGCCTTTACATATACATTACACACGTACTATAATATAAATAATTCGTAATTTAGATAAGATCGTTAGGATTTTCAGAGATGTAGTCAAGTGAGCCAAGTCTTGATTCGTAATATAAATTCAGATTTCGGATCGAAAAAATTCACCATATTCATATTCTCAACCACATATTTTAAAATTCTATTTCTATATATATATTTTGCAATCGATCGCGGATTTAAAAAAAAATACTTATTGTTGGTCCGATTGTTAACCGATTGTCATACACGTGCCCACTATAGGGATTTAATCCTGAACGTTACCTTACATTTATTTGTACACTACGTAAATGCTCATTAGTACAGCAGTTTATTGAACTTAACTACTTGGAAAAACAGTTACGATAATTTTGGCCGAATTACTTAGAAAAACTTTGTGACTTATAAATCGTTTCCTTAAATTAATAGTAAATAATCAGAGTTTCATTTTTTTTTTTTTTTTTTTTTTTTTAGAAAAAAAGTAGGTCAAATGTCAAAAATCTTACAAAAAATTTGAACTGTAAGTAATTTAAGTAATTTTAAATATAACTTCGTATCCATTTCGAATTTACTAAATTATTTAGAAAATATAATTCATAATTTATTATTGTTTTTTTTAAGATCAAATGTTTTGTAAATCTATTATTCTAAAATTCCAAAAACGAAACTGATTTGATTATTTCTTATTAGGGAAATTTATCATTTGATAGGTTAATTGAATAGTTTACAAAAACGCAAGATTTATTAAATCGCATTTTTAAATGTCAATGGAGCAGATTTTATCGAAAAAACGAATATTTTATTTTCTATAAATAACAGATATTGAATTTTTTTTTTTTTCGAACTTTACGTTAATTTTAATAATTAAACAAAAAAAAAAATAATAATTAGACGATTAAATAAAATATGATATTTAAAACGCCATTCCATATTATTTTCTTAATTTTAACTTTACTAATAACCATTACATATCAAGAATATCGTTCTGTAACTGGCGAAGGTAATAAAAAAGATGAACCATTAATTGGTATTTCAAACACTCCATTCGCTAGAAAATTTCCATCAGTGCCTAATTTCGCAGATGTGAATTATAATCTGATTCCCACACCAGGAAATTATAAAGCCATTGATACAGGTGCACTTACTTCCTGTAGTGCTAAATTACCTGTTGGCACATTTCCTTTGCCTAGGTGTGTTAGTAATAAAATAATGTCTATGCAATTAATTGATGATGACATGTTCGATACAAAACGTTTGGATAAATTCAAAAGCAAACGGAAAATTTCTCATATTGTAAGTGTGTTTTGTGTTGGAAAAGAACGATTTCACGTGATGTGAGTTTATTGCGGTACATTAACGTCCTAACGTTTTTTTTATGAAAAATAAAGTTGACATATTGGGGATTCTTCGTAAAGATGGACGTTAGTTCTGGATTGGATAAAGGAGATATCTATCAATCTGGCATTTATATTCCTCAGGACGACTTATCATACATATCTAGCTATAGGAACGGTCCAAAACCAGCAAATTTTACTTTTGCTGCGGTAAGTGTAAAATATTTATTAACGTCGTTATAATAATAAGAATTAATGCATAATAACTACAATAACTATTTTTTTTATAGAAATCTTTACCGTTTAAACGTTCAAAATTAGAAGGTGGTTATACAGGAATAAATGAGGCTACCTCATTTATTGACGCGTCTACAATTTATGGTAACAATGATACTGATTTGCTACGAGTTAGAGATTATGGCAATAATGGGAAAATGATTTTGGAAAAGGTTCCCGGTGATGAATTTGGATTTCCATTAGTTGACGAGAACGGAGGGTTCATATTAGGGTATAGCGCAGATTTTAGAAATGCTTTTACAGATTTGTTTCACGTAATTCTCCTACGTGAACATAATCGATTGTGTGATGAATTTTTTGCCATTCATGGAAATGATTGGAACGATGAAAAATATTTTCAGGAAGCTAGAAGATGGGTTATCGCTTTTATTCAAAAAATTACTTATTATGAATATCGTAAGTTAAATCATGATTTTTAAAAACATTTTATATTGTCATTGATTTATGATATGATTTATGATATATAAATTTCATAGTCGGAACTGCAATGGGAATTCCTTTGCCCAAATATGAGGGATATAAACCTGACCTTAAACCGGAAATCGATACTTTCTTTGCTACCGTAACTTATCGTTATGGTCATTCCGAGATCAGGTAAAAACGAATTAAATAGATTATATTATTTTATATTATAATATCATATTAAAATAATTCTAACTCTATATATTAGCGATTTTTATGACATCGTAAATAATCAAGGAGAACAGATTACAACATTGGCATTGAATGATGTACAAGCACCTGGACTATTAAAAACCATTGGAGTTCCATCAATTGCTCTCTCGTTGGCACTTCAAAGGTATTTTTCATAGTTAAAATTTGTGTTTTTTGTTTTCAAATATTATTAATCATCTGACTTCATTAACATTTTATAGACAAGAAGAAGTTGATATCTATTTCTCTGATTTTATGTAAGATTTTATTTGTGAAAGTTTTATTTATATAATCACATTTTTATAACTCTCTTCATTAATCTATTTAGGCGAAGTTATATTCACCGATCAGTAGAACATATGGATATTGCCAGGTAAAGTTAGTTATTATTGTATTTTCAAAAGTATTTGGATTCCTTTTAATTCCTATGTATTTTGTATTCTTTAGTCTTGATACAGTTCGAAGTAGAGATCGTGGTATTCCTTTTTATAATGATGCAAGAGTAGCATTTGGTTTACCAAAAAAATCATCTTGGGCAGATATCTCGAGCGATCCTGATGTGCAAAAAAGATTGGAAGATACCTATGGAACCGTAGATCGAATTGAAGCATTAATGGGTGGATTGGCCGAAGATCACGTTAATGGAGGAAATTACGGAGAGTTGTTTTATAAAAGCTTTTCAGAACAATGGATAAATATTAGAGATTCAGATAGATTTTGGTATGAAAATAAAGATGCGGGGTTCAGTAAAGAAGATATAGCAAAAATTCAAACAACAACTTTATTAGATATTTTAACAAGGAACACTCCAAAATCATCATTATACCCGCAAAATCTTTGGTTTGTACAGCCACCAGCTTCATTAAAAATACCAGAAGATAATGCTGCTTATAAGGATGCTCTACCACTTGCTGATGGATTTGTTATTCAATGGAAAATAGATGGCTCTGACATTACTTTCTTGATTACATTGAGTAGTACAAATTCATGGTTTGGAATAGGATTTAATCCTGAAGGTGATGGTATGTCAGGAACCGACATGATGATATTTCAAAATCAAAAGAAAGAAGGTTCTAATGAAATTACCGTCACTGGAAAGAATTACAAGGGTATTGGACTTGCGATTAAACCTAAAGAGTTACCTGATAATGATCAAATTTTGACATTATTAAGCGCAACAAGAGTTGTGGATGGAATGACTCAAGTTGAAGTCAAGCGACCTTTAATTGCTGAAAATCGAAAATCTATCGATGGTACTATTCAAAGTATGTAAAAAAAAAATAAAAAGAAGAGGGTGTGTTGATTGTTAAAATAATATGTTTATAACACGTATTTTATGGATTTTTTAGTGGTTTATGCTTGGAATCCTAATTCGAATGAAATAACTTATCATGGTGGAAATCGTGGTAAAAGAGAAGTGAATTTCCGAAGCGGTCTAAGCTCAAATCTTGCAGATGGTAGAATGAAATTATTAATGATGCATGGAATTGTTATGTTTATTATTTGGGGAGTTTTACTCCCATGTAAGTATAAAATCACATTTATCTGTGTTTTATTTTTATCTTACTTTTTTTACAAAGTTTTTATAATTCTGAATTCAGGTTCGGTATGGATAGTCAGATATTTAAGGCATATCGATAGCTATATGGTACAGCATCGAAATTTAAATTTATTTGGCGGAATGGTAGTAGGAATATTTGGCGCAGTAGCCATGTCAGTAACGTCTACACACGCAAAAAGTCCTCATGCAATGTAAGCAATTTTGTTTAACCTTTATTTGTAAGGATTGAATCCATAAATTCTCACCTTTTTTTTAATCTAATAGCCTGGGCATAATAATATTTACTTTCACAGTAATACAAATTTCTTTGGGTATAATGGCGATTTGGGGATTGGCTAATGTTGAATCTGCAGCAACAGGAATTGTTCGTAATTTAAAGCATTTACATTTTTACTTGGGAGGCTCACTGCTTTTAGCCGCATGGTATGTATTTCATATTTACTAAAATAAAAAGAAAAAAGCAAGGAAAAAAAAATATTTGACACATATTAATTTAATATAATTTTGTTCATATAGGGTTAATATATTCTTAGGCTTGAGTGTTTATGGAGCGAATAAGGCATTCATTTGGGCTTATTTAGTTTGGTTGGGTAAGTACATTGATAAATAAAATGACTATACGTACGTTATTAGTAATAATTTATTAATTTTTTAAAAAAAAATTTACGCGTAATAGTTTTTTTTGGATTTGCGATAACCGCAAGTGAATTTTATTATAAAATCAAGAATATGCAATTCTTGTGGCCTGTAAGGTTTACGGAAGATTCGACAAAACGGATTCATAATTGTATCCCTGAAGATATTTTTGAAAATTTACCTGTCATTACTTGGGATGTATGTAACAAAATACTTTTTTCTTTAGAAAAAAAAAAAAAAAAATTAATTAAAATTTTTTTCCACTTGTTTTACAGGAATTTAATAACAGAGTTATGACGGGAGCCAATTTAGTTATAGCAGAGGGATTAGTATTTGATATACATCGATGGATTCCTGTACATCCGGGAGGACAAAGAATATTAAGAAGAGTAGTTGGAACTGATATTACACAAGATTTTTTCTTCGATCCTACAGATCAAATAGTTATCAACACTGACGTTAAAGTTGAATATAGCGATGTTCAACAACCCAGTATCTCCGCATTGACGGATAATACATATAAAGAAAAATCGAAATACGATTCTAAAAAGGAGAAGGAAAGACCTCGTAGTGTAGCAAATGTTGTTGACATGGTTAATGCCAAAACATATAAGGATCGTAGAGTTGCGATGCATCGTCATTCAAAATTTGCTACGTCTAAATTAGCTAGTATGGTAATCGCCAGGTTAAGAGACGCGGAAGTTACAAATACAACTAAACCACAACAGATGAAAAATTTTGAAACAAATAACGAAAAGGCAACACAACCAATACCTAGTTATCATATTTTCCGAAGATATATATTAACCAATATTGAAGTTGTAACTAGACACAATGCTACAAATCCTGTTAAAAAATTCACGTTTCAAGTTATACATCAAAAAGACAGATTACCAAGATTTCTTCCTGGTGATTATATTGAAATCATGAGTTTTGCTAATAATCAAGTGATTACCAGACTATATACTCCAATTCAGGGACCAACTGACAATAGTTTTTGTATATTGGTTAAAATATACAAAGATGGTATTATGTCTCAACATTTAGTAAGTTTATCAAATTTTTTTTTTGAAAAAAAAAATATATATATATCTAAATATACATGTATATATTAATCACTTTTTTTTTCTTTTTGTAACATAGAATAAACAATTAAAAAATTTTGAGATTAAGGTGAGGGGACCATTTGATATAGCAAATCGAATGGTGCTACCATTATTGGACACATCCCCTATAACTAGATCTTCATCACCCTCTCCATATCACACAACATTTGGTGACACGAACAAAACTCTTAGTGTTTACGATATGAGACGGTCACACAGTGTCGCTACATATTTACAACAGAATGGTATATATAATAGTGATTTTGGTAGTCAATTTAATAGTATTCTTGAAGGTAGAAGTGGAATAATATTAAATAAGGAAAGAAAAGATTTATGTTGGGATTCTCTGTTTATGATTTGTTGTGGTACTGGAATTGCTCCAATGTTGCAATTGGTACGTTATCAAATCACTTTCTTTCTCTCTCTTTTTTTTTTTTAAACAAAACTTTTTAATTTTTCTTTAATTTGATTTTATAAGATACAATATCATATGGATAAAGCGGCATCTTCCAATTCCGATTTCAACTTATTTTTATTAATAGCAAATGGTACAATAGCAGATTTAATATATCCAAAATATTTGGACTATATATGTCAAGTACTTAAGGGGAAACTTAAAATTACTTATATTTTATCAAATCCTCCACAAATTTGGAAAGGACTCAGCGGAACAATTGATGATACAAAATTATATGATTGGATTAGTCAAAATTATTCCGTGCCTCCACCTGCAATTCCACCAAGATTTAACGGCAAAGGTAATGTTCCTGACTATAGCCCAACCTGTGAAACATTTGACGAACGTATAAATGATCCTGATCAAATGTATAACCAACATTATTCAAATAATACTGCTCTGGTCAGAAATAGTCAACAAACGAACGAAATGATGTTAATGAGTGAAAGACAAAATTATATGAGATTATTTGCTATGGATAATACTAAAGGAGTTAAAGTAGTTGTTTGTGGTACCGATCAATTTAATGAGAGCATTAGAAAATCCTTGGAAAGGTTATGTTTTCCTATTGATGAAAAAGCTTTATTCTTGAATTAAAAAAATTTATAAGATTATATATGATTTTACAAAATAATAATTATAATTTCGTTAATAGAGTTATTTACTTTAAGTCAAAATAATATTTTAATAAAGAGCAATTAAATTATATTGTTAAAACAGAAAAAAAATTCATAAATTTTGAAAAATTGCATCTTAACCTTTACGTAATATGATTTTGCTTACCTAAGCATAATCTAGTTAGTATTTTCCTCAAAGAATTGTTTCCAAGTGGATTCCTTCATCCAAATATTTAATAAAACAAATGTGAAAAGTTTTCAACTAAAACAGAATTCTCCCATCATTACAACGGATGAAAGTCAATGAAAATGGCTTACAGGAACGATAAGAAAAATGACGTGCGATACTATATAGTCGGAGTTCGGAGTTACTTCTTATTAAGGAATTGTATTACCAGTTTTTTTATTTAAAAATTATTTAATATGAATTCATTTATTTTAATTTACATATGTCATCAGGTCGCGCACCATCGATTTAATTCTTTTTTTTTTTGATAATCTAACAAGTTTATCTTGCATAGTATCAAAATTCCAAAAATAAAAAAAATAAAGAAATGATTTAAATCTTAAAAAATGAAATTTTAATCCTTCATTAAATTTTAATACCGTAGAAGTTTTTTTTTTAAAAAAAAAAAAAAAAAATTAATAAATATGACATGTGCAAATAACTCGTTCAAATTTCTATTCCATGTTATTTTCACAATTCTTTTTTTACTCGTAAACATTACATATCAGGAGTATCGTTCTTTAAATGGAGAAGGAAATAACAGAAATGATCCTTTAGCTGGTGTTATGAAAACTCCCTTCGCGAGAAATGTTCCATCAATGTCTAACTTCGCGGATGAAAATTTTAGTATGATTCCCACACCAGGAAATTATACTACCAATGTCCCAAATGCATTCCTTGCTTGTAATGCTACATTACCCGACGGCATATTTCCTTTGCCTAGATGTGTTAGTAATAAATTAATGTCTATGCAAATGAATGAAGATGATATATTCGATCTAACACATTTGGAGAAGTTCAAAAGTAAACGGGATATTTCTCATGTCGTAAGTATTCAAAATTACGGTGGCGCAGAATGGTTCTTACTGCGGTACATTATTAAGTAATTTAATTTAATTTTTTTTTTTTAAAATATTTTCTAAATGAAAAAATAAAGTTAACATTTTGGGGATTTTTCATGATAATGGACGTCAGTGCTGGATCAAAATTGGGGGAAAATTATCCAACAGGGATTTATATTCCTCAGGGCGATATATCGTATTTATCTAGCTATAGGAACGGTCCAAAACCAGCAAACTTTACTTTTGCTAATGTAAGTGTAAAATATTTATTATCGTAGTTATAATAAGAATCATTACATAATATCTGATATAATATGTTATAGGAATCGTTACCGTTTAATCGATCAGAACAAAGAGGTGGACAAACAGGAATAAATAAAGTCACTTCATTTGTTGACGCGTCTACAATTTATGGTAACAATGCTGATGATTTGCAACGAATTAGAGATTATGGTAATAACGGGAAAATGCGGTTGGAAATAGATAATTCAACGCCCGATGGGGAGTTAGGATATCCATATGTTGATGAGAATGGAGGATACATATTGGGATATCATGTAAAATTTAGAAACGTTTTTACAGATTTGTTTCACGTAATTCTCCTACGTGAACATAATCGATTGTGTGATGAATTTTTTGCCATTCATGGGAATGGTTGGGACGATGAACAATATTTTCAGGAAGCTAGAAGATGGGTTATCGCTTTTATTCAAAGAATAAATTATTATGAATATCGTAAGTTAAATCATGATTTTTAAAACATGTTATATTGCCGTTGATTTATAATTTATAAATATCATAGTCGGAACTGCATTGGGAATTCCTTTGCCAAAATATGAGGGATATAAACCAGATCTTAAACCGGAGATTGATACTTTCTTTGCTACCGTAACTTTTCGTTATGGTCATTCCGAAGTTAGGTAAAACCAAAATGTGATCAAAGATTGTATTTATATTATTATATCATAAATCTCACCCTTTATAAATTTAGCAATTTTTATGATATTGTAAATTATCAAGGAAAGCCGCTTGCAACGTTGCCATTGAATGATTTACAAGTGCCTGGATTATTAAAAACCTTTGGAATTCCATCAATTGCTCTCTCTATGGCACTTCAAAGGTATTTATCGGTTATAACTTTGTGCTTTTGCTTTAGTCATCTATCTAAATTTAAACATTTATAGACAAGAAGAAGTCGATATCTACTACTCTGATTTTATGTAAGCTTGATTTTGCAAAATTATATTTACGTATATAATCACATTTATGTAACTTTTTCTTGATTTATTTAGGCGAAGTGTTACTTACAGGGCAGTAGAACAAATGGATGTTGCCAGGTAAAGATAGTTATAACTGTATATTACAAAGTATTTAGATTTCTTTTAATTCCTATGTACTTTGTATTCTTTAGTTGTGATATTGTACGAAGTAGAGATCACGGTATTCCATTATACAATGATGCAAGAGTAGCATTTGGTTTACCAAAAAAAACATCTTGGGCAGATATTTCGAGCGATCCTGATGTGCAAAAAAGATTGGAAGATACCTATGGATCCGTAGATCGAATTGAAGCATTAATGGGTGGATTGGCAGAAGATCATATTAATGGAGGAAATTTGGGAGAATTGTTTTATAAAAGCTTTTCAGAACAGTGGATTAAAATTAGAGATTCAGACAGATTTTGGTTTGAAAATAAAGATGCGGGTTTCAGTAAAGAAGATATAGCAAAAATTCAAAATACAACCTTATTAACTATTTTAATGAGGAATTCCCCAAAAATATCATTATATCCGCAAAATCTATGGTCTGTGCAACCAACAAGTTCATTAATGATGCCTGAAGATAGTAAAACTTATAATGATACCATAACACTTTCTGATGGATTTATTCTTAAATGGAAAATAGATGGTTCTGACATTACTTTCTTGATTACATTGGGTAGTACAAATTCATGGTTTGGAATAGGATTTAATCCTGAGGGTGATGCTATGTCAGGAACCGACATGATGATATTTCAAAATCAAGAAAAAAAAGGTTCTAATGAAATTACCGTCACTGGAAAGAATTACAAAGGCATTGGAATTGGGATTAAACCTCAGGAATTACCTAACGATCAAATTATAACAATATTGGGTGAAACAAAAGTTGCGAATGGAATGACTCAAGTTGAAGTTAAGCGACCTTTAAATGCTAATAATCGAAAATCTATCGATGGTACTATTCAAAGTATGTAAAGAAAAAGAGGGGTGTGTTGATTGTTAAAATAATATATTTATAAAGTATATATGGATTATTAGTGGTTTATGCTTGGAATCCTAATTCGAATGAAATAACTTATCATGGTGGAAATCGTGGTAAGAGAGAAGTAAATTTCCGGAGCGGTATGAGCTCAGCTCTAGACGGTAGAATGAGATTATTAATGATGCATGGAATTGTTATGTTTACTATTTGGGGAGTTTTATTTCCAAGTAAGAATGATGTAACAACTATTTTTTTTTTTTTTTTACACTTTTTACAAATTTTTATTATTCTAAATTTAATTTAGGTTCAGTATGGATAGTCAGATATTTAAGGCATATCGATAGCTATATGGTTCAGCATCAAAATTTAAATTTATTTGGAGGATTAATTATAGGAATGTTTGCCACTGTAGCCATGTCAGTAACAACTACACACGCAGCAAGTACGCACGCAAAGTAAGCAAATCTTCTTTATCATGAAGAAATTAATCCACATTCTAAACTTTTTTTTTTCTTAACAATATTATAGAATAGGCTTAACTATATTTACTATAACAATAATACAAATTTCTTTGGGCATAATGGCGATTTGGGGATTGGCTAATGTTGAATCTGCAGCTACGGGAATTGTTCGTAATTTAAAGCATTTACATTTTTATTTGGGAGGCGCACTGCTTTTAACTGCATGGTACGTATTTTCATATTTACTAAAACAATCAAAAAAATCTTTTTTAATTGATAGCTTTTATTTTTGTTCATATAGGGTTAATATATTCTTTGGCATGATTCAATATAATGCGAATAAAGCATTCATTTGGGCTTATGTAGTTTGGTTGAGTAAGTAATTATAAATGAATAACTTTTTATAAATTTGCGGTACTAATAATTATTTTTTAAACATTTAAAAAAAAAAAAATTTATACGCATAATAGTTTGTTTTGGATTTGTGATAACCGCAAGCGAATTTTATTATAAAATCAAGAATATGCAATTTTTGTGGCCGACAGTAGACACAAATGATGGAACAAAACGGCTTCAAAAGTGTATTCCTTATGTAGTTTATATGAATTTACCTGTCGTTACTTGGGATGTATGTAATGAATATACAAAAGTTTTTATCTTTCTTTTTTTATAAAAAAAAAAAAAAAGAAATTAATTTTTTATTTGTAATTAATTTATAGAAATTTAATAAAAGAGTTATGGCGGGAGCAAATTTAGTCGTAGCAGAGGAATTAGTATTTGATATACATAAATGGATTCCTATACATCCAGGAGGACAAAGGATATTAAAAAGAGTAGTTGGTACAGATATTACACGAGATTTTTTCTTTGATCCAGCGGATCAAGTAGTTATTATGAATAACTCTAATGATTATGATGTACAACGACCTAGTATATCGGTATTAACGGACAATGCATATGGAAGAATGGAATATGATACGGGAAAGAAAAGACCTCATAGTGTAGCAAATGCTGTTGATATGATTAATGCTACAACATTTAAGGATCGTAGAGTTGCGATGTATCGTCATTCAAAATTTGCTACGTCTAAATTAGCTAGTATGGTAGTTGCCAGGATAGAGCAAAAATCTAAACAAGCAGAAATACCGCTACATTGTAATATTTTCCGAAGATATATTTTAACCAATATTGACACTGTAACTAGACACAATGCCAAAAACCCTGTTAAAAAATTCACATTTCAGGTTTTACATCCAGACAAGAAATTACCGAGATTCTTTCCTGGTGATTATATTGAAATCATGAGTTTTGTTAATACTCAAGTGATTACTAGACTATATACTCCAATTCAAACAACTGATAATAGTTTTTATATATTGGTTAAAATATACAAAGATGGCATTATGTCTCAACATTTAGTAAGTAAATTTAAATCGTTACCATATATATTATAAAATGTTAGATTAATTATTTTTGTCTTCTTTTATTTGTATTTATAGAATAAGCAATTAAAAAATTTTGAAATCAAAGTGAGAGGACCATTTGATATAGCGGATCGAATATTACAATTATCATCGCCAGCTTTAAAACCGGTTTCGAGACTATCATCACCAGGTTTACCATCTCAATCATCTTCTAGCGATCATTTTTCACGGCATAAGAATAAAGACCGTAATTTAAATTATTTACCTGACGGTAGAAGTGGAATATTATTAAATATGGAAAGAGAAGATTTCTGTTGGGATTATTTATTTATGGTCTGTGGTGGTACTGGGATCACTCCAATGTTACAACTGGTAAGAAGTTCAAACTTTAAAGCATTAAATATTATTTCAATTATTAGTTTGTTTATTTAATATTTTAATTTAAAGATAAAATATCATATGGAGAAAGCGGCCACTTTAGATTCCAATTTCAAATTATTTTTATTAGTAGCAAATGATACAATAGCTGACCTAATATATCCGAAATATTTGGATAATTTAGTTCAAGTACTTGAAGGAAAACTTAAAATTACTTATATTTTATTAAAACCACCACGATTTTGGAATGATTTAAGTGGATTAATTGATGATACAATATTATATGATTGGATTAGTCAAAATTATTCTGTGCCACCTCCTGCAATTCCACCAAGATTATATAACTGTGGAAGCGATACTGTTGATATTGAAAATGATAACTATATAACGACATCATTATCACCATTATACACAATTAATGAGATGAATAATTATATGAGACAATTTACCATGGATGATTCTAAACAGGTTAAATTAGTTGCTTGTGGTACTGATCAATTTAATGATAATATTCGAAGATCCTTGGAAAAGTTAGGGTTTCCTATTGAAGAAAAGGCTATTTTTCTTAATTAAAAATAGAAATTTGATTACTTTTCTATTATTTTTAAAATAATTATTTTTACAAAACATTAAAATGATAAAATATTATATATATAATAAAATTTTATTATAAATTACTTCAATCTCATTAAAAAAAAAAATAATAATTTTTATAAATATAAATTAATAAATATGATTATATATACAGTATATATATAAATTATAAGTAGTATAATTAGCAGATTTATTAGAAAAAAAATATCATTCTTTTAATATTAATTTAAAAATTTTATTTTATATAATTTTTGATTATATTAAAAATAACTAATGCTAAAATAAAGATTTTAGAATATAATTTGCTAATTATATACATAGAATTAGAAATTTTATATGTATTAGATAAATTAATGTTATATTTGTATCATACTTGACTAAATTTTTATATTAATTAATATAATATATTTGTTGCATTAATTGTATTAATCATTATTATATTTGTTTTAATCTTAAATATACAAAAATTTCTTAATATATTATAAAATCAATTTTAAATATATATTAAAAAACAGAAATCATTATTAAATTCAAAATTATTTTAACTAAAAAATATTGTAAAAGTCAATCAGTATTAACTCAATTATTAAATTAACAGATAAAAACATTTTGTGAATTATGTAACTAGTATATTAGAGTCCTTCATTTCACTTTAGACTAATTATTTATATTAATTTTAAATTTTTGAATTTATTAAATAAATACTAATATCTTTAATTAAGCATAAATTTCCAATATTATTTTTTAAAAATAATAATATTCTTATTATTTAAAATAAAATAAAATAAAATTTATTAAATTTATTATTAAAAAATGTATTTAATAATAGTCTTTTTAAATTTTTTGAATCAATTATTATCAAAATATATTAATTTTTTAATTTTTAATTTTAAAAATTATTTATTATTTAATATTAATAAAAAAAATATAATTTAATTTATTGGATTTATCACATTAAAACTTATTAAATAGTAATATTTTTACTTTTTAAGATTAATAAATAGCAAGATATATAAATTTAAAATTTTAACTTTTTTTAATAAAAAATTATAATTTATTGTATATGTAATTTAACATTAGATCTTATTTATTATATAATTTAACCATATGATATAATATTTTAAATATAAATGATTTAACTAATTGATCATCATATCATTAACTTTCTCATGCTTTTTTAATAAGATTCTCTTTCTTTTATTTTTCTTTAACATTTCAAAATAATAATTTTAATAATCTCACTTTCATTAGTTTTTTAACCTTTATTTTTATTATATTAACTTATTTTATTAATAATCTTTTTCATTTACTATAAATTTTAGTATGAATTATATGAATACATATAATTTTATTAATATTATTAACTTTTCAGAAGTTATAACTGTTACTAATTTATATTTTTTAATTATTTTATTATATTAGATTTAACATTAAGTTAATATTTATATTATAATTAGATTTTATATTTAAATTAGAATTTAGGTTTAAAATTAGAGTTATTATAATTATAAATAAATTTCTGAAAAAAAACTCAAACCATAAGGTTAAGATGAAAATGAAAATATAGTGACAGCTATACTAAATTATAAAAACAGATTATTTATTTAGCAACATAAGCTGCTAAAATACTTTTAATTTTTTTGCTTTATATTTATAAAAGAATTTGATCTTTTTTTTCTAGTTCTTTATTAATTTGCCTATAAGAAATTTGATTTTTCTTTTCTTAAAACTATTAAGCTTAAATGAAAAAATCAGTAACATTGCAAAAAAAAAGTAGAAAACTAATCATTATCAAAAAAACTGTCAGTTATAATTTTTTTTATATGTATTATTTTTTAATATATATTTCATTATCTATATTAAGAATAAAATATGCAATAATTAGTATTATAATATATATTAATAAAACATGTTATATTAATAAATAGCTTATATAATAAATATATTTAATAAAATTATTGAATAAAGTATTAATTATACATAAATTTATTTAAATATAATATTAGAGACTAACAATAAAATGTTAATGATAATAAATTATAAAATTCTTTTAATAAAAATAAAATTGTAGATAAATTTGTCTTTTATATTATTAAAAAAATAATATTTTATAAAATTTAATTAATAGCTATTCTTTAAAATATAGCTATAAAATTATTTATAAAATATTATAAAAAAATTATAATATTTTAATATCTAATGATCATAAAAAAATGAAATAAAATTTATTAAATTTTTTTTTTTTTTGATATGGTACTATCATAAGTTATTAAATTTATTTTATAATATTATAAATAAAGATTAAAAAAGTAAAAATTAAAAGTAAAAACAATAAAAAAACAAATTATAACTATCCTCTATAATTCTTTTATAAACTTATTTAGATTAATTAATCACTGAAATTCTTTTCTGAAAAAACTAAAAAATCTATATTTAATAATTTAATTATCAGCAAGAAATTCAAATAATAATATCAGTATCTTTTTAAGTAATCTAACTAAAAAAAACTAAAATTTAATGCTAACATATACTAAAGTTTTTACATATCTGAAGTATAATGAATAAATTTTTAAATAATCAAATATTTTATCTTTAGCTTCTTTTTTTTTAACTTTATTGTAAATCTTTTAGAATACTTTAATTTATTATTTTATTATATTATGTGATCCAAATCAGATTATAAAAAGCTAGTACTAGGAATTGACTATTTTAATTAAGAGTTTTTTCAAATTAGTGAGAAAAAAAATCTTTCTTAATAAATTTATTAGATTTATTATTTTAAGATATATCTAATAATAATATTTTTAAATTTTTAAATTTAATAATTATTAATAAATAAGGATCAGTCCAGCAAAAGTTAAGGTTTAGCTAAAATTTTAATTTTAAAATTTTATTATAATTACATATTTATTGATCTAATTTTTCAGAAAATAAAAAAATAATTTATATATAGCATATTAAAAATATAATATTTTATAATTTATAATTATTATATTTTTTTATTATTATATTTAATAAATAAAAATAAACTTGCTAAAGAAAACTAATACTTTTTTTTAATAACTTCTTTGTAAAATTTTATATAAAACCAATTTTAAAAATCTTTAAAAATAACAGATAAATTGCAGTTTATTAAATTAACTAATAATTTTAAACTGTAATTTTCTTAAAATTACGTGATTTACTGAATTTCAGCTTTTGTTAGACTGTTTTTAAATATTAATTCTTATAATTTTTTAATTTTTTAAAATAACTTATTATCTAATGATTACAAAAAAATAAAATTTAGTTAATTAGATTTATCTTATTAAATTATTATATTTTTATTTTTTTGAGATTAATAGATAGCAAAATATATAAGATTAAAATTTTAACTTTTTTCATAATAAGTTATTATATATTTTTCTTTAAAATATCATAATTAATTACATTTTTTTGAATTTTTACTTAAAAATATTATAAAATATTATAAAAATATTAAATATTAAATAAATTATTTTAAAATATTTAAAATTATTAGTTTAGAGCGAAGCGAAGGACTATATATGTCTAGACTGTGGTAATACAAGATGTCCGTCTATCTGCCCGCTCAAAGTATGAATCAATATATGATTAGTTTCCGAAGTTGCATAATAATTGCATGATAAAAAAAATTGAGTTGCACGATCAATAAAAAAAAATTTCGCATTGTCAATTTTATTTTTTTGTTTTGAAAAAAAATAAAAATTTTTCTTCACGAGAAAGAACAAGAAATAAAACAAAAATAAAAATATTGCCTTCTCAAGAAATAAAAATAAAAAAAACACTAATATTTCATTTCTGTACTATTTCGCTATCATAAAAACTAACCACTCTTCTTCTTTTTTACTTTCTTATAGTCATTTGCAGCTCTTAATGCATTCAAGTCTTTCGTAACTGAACTCCTTGAAGTAAATATCGTTGAGTGAATACACTTGTAATAATGCGACAAACGAAAGACCAGTAGCAAACTCTTTATTTTCAAGATTTATTTTGGCCTTTTCTAACATCAGTCCCTGGCTCTTATGCATTGTGATAGCTCATGTAAGATATATTGGCACCTGAATCTGAGAATACAGCCCACTTTTACTTTCCCAACTACATTTGATAGGTACTATTAGAACAACTTCATCTCCTTTTAAGCTTGTTATTGTAGGTCTATTATATATTTTGAATTTAATGAATACTGTTACAGAGAGTAAAGGTGGTCTATGTTCCTTATATATAATATCTTTTACAATTTTTATTGATCCATTAACTAATCCTCTTCAGTCTATAAATTTACTGTTAGCATGACTCTTGAATCTTTTGCCAGTAACAATTGGGCTTCAAGACCCTTTGTCACATTGGAGTCAACTTTTTTAGCATCCTGTCTACCTGTATATATCGCAATTATTTTGGTTACTAGTTGGTTCAAAGATCTGAGCAATCTCATTATTGATTTTATCAACATCAATTCACCTTATTTGTATGAATACAGCTTCCAAGAATCGATCTCGCTCGTTTTTATTTAAATTCTTTTTAAATCTCATAGTAAGTACTTTCTAATTATTTAGACTACAATCTCCTTTCCTTAACTATAAAAGCATTTCTCTAAAGCTCTATTGTTCTTCAGAATCTTCTGATTGCTGTTGAACAATATTAAGTTTATACACTTCTTGAAAGTATTTATATGATGCTATTTCATCGTTTGATATTATATTATACAATGCATGTTATATACATTAGAAGGTCGAGCATTGGCAGAAGCTACCCAAAATCACCAAATATTATAATAGATCTTCTGCCAAAAGTTTCATTCCTATTATTAGAAAATGCTTGTCTTAACCGTGTATCAATCAATCTAAGCATTCATCAACTCACCATACTTTTCTCATCAATAATAAAGTAAGTGATATCTTTTAACCTTTCTTGTAATTGCTTTATCCTATTGCTGTTTAAGTCAACATTTTTGTCTTTGATAAATGAAATTGATAGCATTGAATGTATTGTTGATCTATTGATATTAAATGTGGTAACTCTAGTAGGTGCAATCACAAATATTGGACTCTTTGATTCTATACCTATCATACTATAAAGATGCTTTCATATTGCCCTAATGAGATATGATTTACCTGTACTTGCAGTTTTTATAACCAATATTCTTAATGATTTAATCTGATTATATGCAAGTATATTATTGTAATATATTTCTATTTGATCAAAAACCTTTTTTTGATTTTTGTTTAAATTTTGATATTCTATTAATTCAGTTTCTTCTTCCCTAATATTATTTCTCAAGTGATCTAATGTTTGATTCATAAAATCACTAATATTTGCTAGATCAGTAATAAAATAGTATTATTTTAGGCTATTAATCTAATCGTAATTCTAATCTATATCTCTAGTATCCATATCGTATGTAAACTCTATATTCAAATTTGATCTCATCCTAGCAAGATGCATCTAGTTATATTGAAATTTCTCTTGTTCTTCATCTTCAAGCTGTTCATTTTAACTTTCATCATCACTTGGTTCCTCTTCGTTATCCACTATATCCCTAAGCAAGTTAATAACATTATTATTAATCATATTGATATGTTGATTGTAAATACTTGACCATAGTAAGTTATTTTTATTGAGTTGTATAATACTTCAATACAGGATATGTAAAAGAATCTTGATCCTACAAAACTCTTCCCATTATTTCCGTTATGAAGTCCTGATGGCTGAGGCTATATGCGTACAATTTTTTCATTCTTACATCTTTTTCAAGAACTATTCACACATTTATGTGTTAAATATAACTTAAATAATGAGAAATCTTCAAAATTTTCAGGTTGATTTCAGTATCTTTTTAATAGTGATTGATTTGTACATTCTGCATCATTAATTGCAGTAAATTCTTCTCTATTAGGTCCATTTCCTGTGCTGCAAATCCACCTTGGTACTTTCTCATTAAGATTTAAAGAAACGAACATACAGTTAGAATGGTAGAAAGGTATGCTGAGAAAAAGATGACAAGTTTCTTAGACTAAAATATCTCGTTCAAAAACACTATTAAGCAGAAGTTTCTGTATAGATATAAGTGATGAATCATTAGAATTGAAGTCATTAAGTATTTGATTAAATATTTCTGAAAATGTTGCTGATCGAGGTTCTGTTTTACTTGCGTATTTTAATATATATTGCAAAGCTGTGTAAATGCTAAGAACTAGTTTTAGGTCAATATTAGCTCGCTAACCTTGCAATTGAAGTCGATTGTGTAGATTAATATATGGATCATTTCTAGCTGTTATCAGCTCAGGCTGACTGTGATTATCATTACATATAAAAGTATGATCATTATTTTCCTTTGGATATCTGAATCTACATGATATTTGACCATTTTGTTTTACTCGAAGACAATATGATATGCTACAATGTGTATGCTATTGTAGTTTATTAATTAATTTAATATAATCTTAAGTATCATCGACAATTTCATTGCTACTTTTTTGACAAGAATGTCTTTCAGGTATGGATGCAAAAATGTTTGGATTAATTGTTGTAACAATTGAATCAATATATTGAATACCATTGCTCATCAAATTTTCATTTTTCTTCATTTGATTCCAATCAATTATGGAAGCATTTTATCTTTTTCCTATGCCATATACATATACGCTTCCACAATGCTGCTACTTAAACCTATTCTACCAATTTTCTAGATTCTAATATAGTTTCATACATCTTTAAAGAATTCTTCAAACTGTTTATTAAAGAATCAAGTTGTTATATGTAGATTCTCAATAAGATTTTGTTGACACTTTTTTGTCAAAATTAGCTTCTCATCAGAATATCCATCTTTGGGCATTAGTTTATGCAGCTCGGGCCAGTATAGATCAGCTGCACTAAAAGTAAAAAACAATAATCCTTGATAGCCTATTTGTTTAATCATATCAGATAATTCATACTATCTGGCTATTTAAAATTGCTGTGAACCACATAAGCCTTTTCCATATCTCATTATCTTATCTGCTAATTATTTATTACCATTAAAAATCATTTCTTGTATATCGTGACATCTATCTAATTATCATTTAGGTTTTGTTTAACAAATACTACTCTTTCTTGCAAAGCCTGTCATCTCATTGATGAATTTAAAGTGAAATATCTCCAGCATGCATGTCTAGCAAACCTTCTATCTTTATATCATATAAAGTGTTTAAAATACTCTGTGGACTTAACTTCTCTAACTCGTTCTGATCTAAGATCAGCTTGACCATATGAGTAAAGTACTGAAAATGTTTTTACTATATAACCAAGTGTTTGAAATTCGTTTATAGGAATTTCTTTGATTTCTAGCTATATAATAATAGATCATTATTACTTTGCATACGATTAAGTGTATTATTTATTGTATCATCCTCTTGATTCATATTTAGAAGTGAAGGTATAAATGAACTTATTATTACTTCTTCATCATTTTCACTATCAACTAATCTTTTGTCTAAAATTTGATCATCTTGAATTTGAGAAAGTAAATGAGCAATAGATCCATTTTGAGGTAATGAAAGGAGAATTTCATTGTCAATGATTATGTCATTATAAAACTTATTATTTTATTTGAGCTATAATAATGCATCAGCTACTCTAGTTCGACGTATATTGAAATCCCTAAAAGCTGTTAGATTATTTGCTGATTCTCATTATATTACAATTATATTTAATGAAGATGGCTACTGTGAAAGCTGATTTGTGAATCCTTAAATATCTTGAGGAAGTTTATGATATTTTCTCTATATCCATTTTGTTCTCCCTGAAGCCAATATACTATCATTACTGTGAAAACTTATGCAATAAGCATTTCTTTAATTTCCAAAAATCCTTTGAGTTTTTCAGGCATTTCTTCTGAATCTATATTTATTTCTACTGAAAATTTCTTTGGTGATGACTTTTTCATGAAGCAACATCAGCATATTTCTTTAACAAGTACCATTAATGAAATTCGCTTATTACATATAGAACAGGTATTATATTGAATATTATCCATTTTGTTGCAGAATTTCTACAACAAAACTTGTTCTTTTTCGTTGATTATATTAGCTGATAATGATGTAGACTGTAAGTTAGAATTATTTTTATTTCTTTGAGTTGTTTCTTGAGAAGTTTCATTATTATTAAGAGTTTCTATTGATCTTTGATCTGTTTTACTCTGAGCGCATAGTTTTTATTTATGTTCATTTTCATAAGAGATCTGATTCTAACATTTTTCAGCACTTTCTGTTGATCTTTTTTGCTTTTTTCATTCATAATTACTTATAAGTCACGCCTCACAGTTTTCTTCTATTTCTTTGCTTATTTATGTCATTTAGATTTGTAATCACATGCAAGACGTACTTTACATTGTTCAGTAGTTTCATTTTTTTTGCTATTTTTTTTTCTAAGTATCTCAGGATTTATAGTTTAATTATTCATTTTAAAAGTACAAACTTTTGTTTTATTGTTAATATTAATTTTATTATATATGCTAATTTATAGATTAACTCAAAATCTTATTTAATTACAAAAACTCGCTTATAAACAATCTTCAAATCAAAATACATCAATACTTCATATATATAATATGTTAATTATCCAATAATTGTAATCAAATGAAATTAATAAAAAAAAATAAATTTAATTTTTATTAGTTTATTTTTATAATATTTTATTTAAAAAACTATAAAAAATATACATAATATAAATTATTATTAATTAAGAAAATAATTAAATTTATTATTAATAATTTTCATTAATTTTTATTAAATTTTTGTGTTTAAACTGGCTTTAAATAGTCATCATCTCTAATTTCTATTAGACTAATTACACGTGACTAATTATAATGATATTCGCTCCAGACTTAACAATGATTTTCAAAACTATTACCTAGTTATAAATAATTTTAATTATTATATAAAATTGCAAGTAAATTTGTTTACAATATATTTAAAGAGATAAATAATTAAGAATACAAAAATAAATTTAAAATTTTAAGCTTTTTTCATATTATCAATGGAGCAACTGATCAATAATAATAAAATCATATAGATGATATAATATGATGATTTCTTAATCTAGAATTTTGAAAATACTAAAGATTTATATAATTCTGCAGATCTTCTAAATACTGATAATAATTCTAATTTTACAAGTTAATCAAAGTCTAGAAATATTCAATGTTATACTTATTCTTAATATTTTATTTTTATAATTATTATTATTATTTTATATATTTTTAATATATTTATTTTACTTATATTTTATTTTTACTAAATTAGTTAGTTTATAGTATAGTAAATAATTAGATGTAATAAAGGATTTTTATATAAATAGATAAACTTTTACTCATGTAGTAAATTAACTCTTTTATTGATTTGTAAACTTTTTTTGCGAATACAAATTTTAATATTAATAAAGAAATCATTCAAAATTTATATTTTTTAGCCTTTTCGTATCTTTATATAATTTAATGTGATCCCTATATATTATTTATAATTGAATTTATTATCTAAATTCTTTAATTAAATTGTTTATAATCTCATCTTTTAAGTTTTCATATTTGACAGATTTGTTAAGTTTAATGTGTAAATTTGGTAAAGTTAAAAGTTAGGCAGATCTTAACATTTTAATTACAATAAACTACTATAAGTAAATCTTAAGTAGAAACTTAAAAATGTAATCAATCTAAGTTAAAGAATTTCATAGTAACAATATATTTTAATTCTAAAGTTTTTATTAAAAAATTATCTGATTTAAATTAATTTTAAAAATTTTTTTATTTTATATAATTTTATATAATTAATCTTAGAATTCTAAATGAGTCAAGTTAACTTTTGAGTCAGATAAGCTGAATTGAGTTTAAATCAAATCAAGTTTATATTTTTTGACTCAATGATTTGTAAATCATGCTAAATTTGAGTTAAGTTAAATATTTAATTTGACTCAATTTAAACTCAAATTGAATTTGATTTGATTTGAGTTAGTCTTACTTTTTAAATCAATCAATTTATTTTCTTTTTTCTTCTTTTCTCTTTTTTTCCTTTCAATTGATTCTTTTTTTTATATTTTAATTGATTTTTTTTTGATTTGATTCTTTTATTTCCACCTTTTTTTTTAATTTTTTAAATTTTTTTATTTCCCTCCATTTTTTTTTATTTTTTTTTTATTTTTTTTTATTATTCTTCACCTTTCTCTAATTTTTTTATTTTTTTATTTTATTTTTATTTTATTTTTTATTTTTATTTTAATTCCTTCCCTTTTTCCTTTCCTCCTCTCCCCTCCCCTTCCCTGTTTATTTTTTTTATTTTTCTTTTTCATTTTCATTATTAATTCCTTCATCTTTTTTATTTTTTTTATTTTTTTTGTTTTTGTTTTTAATTTTCCATTTTTTTATTTTTTTTTATTTTTATTTATAATTTCCTCCCTTTCTCACCTGTTTTTTTTTTCTTTTATTTTTTTTTATTATATCCCCTCCACTTCTTTTTTTTCATTTAATTTTTTAATTAAAAATTTTTTTATTTTAATATTTTGTTTTTTGTTTTTTAATTATTAAATTTTTTTTAAAATTTACACGTTAATTTAAATATGACTTGAAACTTGATTTGAACTTGATATAACTCAAATAAATTCAAGTCAAAATCAAATTAAATTAAAATTGAGTTAAGTCAAATTGAATCAAATTTAAAATTTATATAACTTGAATTAAGTCAAATTGAAAAATTTTATAAAATAAATTTAACTTGACTCAACTTAAAAAAAATAAGTTAAATAGAGTTGATCTTCAAACTTGACTTGACTTGACTTATTTGAAACTCTAATTAGTCTATAAAAAATTTAATTGCTAATCCGCATATAATGGGTAGAAAATTTATATGATTACTATGAGGTTATGATTTATAATTAAAATAAGCTTATTCTAAATCTCACATTCCTGACTAATTGTAATTTTAAAAATTTCAAAAGACTACTATAGTCCTGAAAAATTTATTGCTTTAGGCAACCTTGTCTCAGAACTTCATTATGATTCTTTTTGCAAGATTGGTGGTATTTTTCTAATATATCAGGAAGTAAGGGGAGATAAAAATATTGCACAGCTTAAAAATAAAAATTTAAATAAATTTTTTATAAGTTACTAGTCATATAATTTTTATACCGAATAGGTTAGCAGTTGCTTTAAAGGGATATTTGTTTATTATTTTGATTAAATATGTAGCAATTAATAAATTCACTTTTTAAAAAAACCAAAATTTTCACCTTTACACATAAATACGTGATGGACCTCGCTAAAGAATTAACTCTTATGCAAAAGAGAGGTATAATAATAGTCAATAAATTAGGTCACATAAATTCAGAGATTGCAAAAGCTGTAGGATGTCATCAAACAACTGTTTCAAGATATCTTGTAACTTATAAATCAGGAGAACCTTTCAAAAAATGATCAGGTCGACCATGCTTAATTGATAATCAAGAAAGGCAAAAAATAAAGGCTGAAGTTCTCAAAAGCAAAGAATTGAGATGAAAAAATTTAGTAGATATTACTAAAATAATTTCTGCTAAAAATAATAAATCAATCTCCAAAAGAACTATTCACTGTATACTTCATGAGAAAAATATGTCTTCTTGTATTTTTTGAAAGAAATCTTTAATTTCAGCAATTAACAAAACTAAAGGCTTGCATAGGCAATAGAAAGAAAATATTAGACCATTGAAGACTGGAAAAAAATAGTCTGAACAGACAAGTCCACTTTTTCTCAATTTTACAAATCTGGATAGAGACGAGTGTAGCAAGAATTAGGAGAGAAATTTCATAAAGATTGTATTGCATTAACTGTAAAATATTCTTCTTAAAGGATATTTTGGGTATGTTTTTCCTTTTTAAAGTTAAGACTCATTATATTTCTTAAAGGTTCAATTATTGGAGAAGTTTACAAAGATATTCTTGCCACTTATACAGTTCCAATGCTTAAGGAATTTTTCTAAAAAACAAAAAAAAAATTTATTTTTTAAGAAAATAATGCACCAGTTTACACTTTGAATATTATACAAGAGTTTTTGCTTTTTCAAAAGGTAAATTTACTTCCATGGCCTGCTCAAAGTCCTGATCTTAACCCAATTGAAAATATGTGATCTATAGTTAAGGTAGAAATTTAAAAATGCAATCCTTAATCTTTAAGCATTCCTGAGCTTGAAAAAGCAGTAAAAGAAGCATAATATGCGATATTGCAAAAAGAGTATTGAAACTTGATGCAATCAATGCCAAATAGAATTTAAGCTATGATCAATGCCAATAGAAGACATACTAAATATTAATGTTAATTTTCAAAAAATAAAAAAAAATTGTATATTTCTGTAAAAAATAAAAATTTATTAAAAAAATAAAAGCATACAATACTTTTGTTCCTCCTTCTGATATATCTTATTCCATTAAGACTTGACTTTCAAATTGCTTTAAAACTCAAATAAAAATATTTTACTGTTAAAATAATTTGAAATTTATAAAACCTAAATATACCAGAATTTATTTGTGAAGAAGAGGGAGTTAATAATGAAGTTTTATTTAGTTCTTCTAGTATTATAAATGCTGCTTATCAAAAAGCATTTGGTCAAAATAATAAAACAAAATATTCAGAAGCAACATTATTAGGTTTTCATGATTCTTATATAATTCAACAAATACTTGGTGATATAGATTTTCGTCTTTTTATAATTTATTTATGTAATATTAAGATTTTATAATATCTATTTTATATAAAAATAATAGTGAAGAGTTTGTGTCCTCTTTTATATATAAATATAGATAAAAACAAAGTATAATTTAGCAAAAGGTTGTAAAGAGATTATTTTTAATTAGTATTTTTCAAGATGATAAATTAATAAAACAATTTTAAGATAATTCAGCTTCTTTAGTTTAAAAATAAACTCAATTATTGTAAAATTATAATGATAATAATTTTATTAGATTAAATCATCTACTTATATAATATAAAATTTAAGAACTATGTGAAAATTTTAAAACTTGTATTCTTGATGATTGGAATAATAAAGAAATTATGTAACACATATTCAAATTATATTTAAAAAAACATATTTCTGAAAATAAAGAACTTTGGAATCATATTATTAATCATTGGTATAATCAAAAAAGTACAATTATTGAAATAAAAAGTTTTATTTATGAGGTTTATAATATTAATCACAAAATCAGTACATGTGAACTTTATGTATAGAGAGCAATTTTTAGAACAATTAGATGTACAAATATTACTTCATTTGAAGGAAATGTATCTAATAACGTAAATATTATTAAAATTTTTAATTGTTTTTTTTATTTATTGTCTAATTATAAAATATTTTATAGATGGAATTTTGGAATTATGCTAAAGATATTAAAAATGATGAGGAAAACATTTTTAACTTATATTTTTAAATACCAAATTAAATTTAACAATAAGAAATAAAAAGTTTAAAAATTTTAAGAGTAATACAAATATTTTTTGGTATTTATTTTGTGAAAATCTTAATACTAATCCTAATGGTTTAAATAGAAAAGGTTGAATTTTATCAATAATTACAGAAAATTTTACTTATGAAGAATTGATAAAAATTTTACAGGTATGATATTAAAGATATGAGTCATATATAAATAATACTGTAATCTGATGAAATTTTACCTAGATTTCACTAAAAATAATTTATACTGTCTGTGAATATAACCATAAGAATGGTTTAGGATATAAAGCAGTTGACAAACCTATTATTATTCGTAAAAAAATGGCTGAAATTAAAGAAAAGAAATTTGAATATTTTTTGCTAATAAAATAAATGTAAATATGAGCTCATATCATATTGATAAAAAAATACAATTACCTGTTCTTTATCTTAAAGATCAAAAAAGTGTACTATGGGAAAAATTTTTAGCTATATATCCTGATTGAATAAAACGAATTTCTTTTATGGCTCGTTTACAAAATAAATAATTCAAATATCATGATGATTTGAGAAGACTTTACTCTATTTATGATAATTACGCTTATCAACTATTTGAAGATTTGATTAAATTAGTATCAAATAATAATATAGATAAAAAAATAAAGGTAAATAAATATCTAATTACTTTTACTTGATTTTATTTTATACAAATGCTAATTACAAATAATTTTTGCTGCTAGAATGAATTAATTACTCAACTAGAATTACTTCACCATCATCTAAAAAAATTATGAAAATAAATTATTAGTATATGATAATGATATAACAAACTATGTAGATTGTATTAACTATTATTTATTATATGCCTTTGGCAAATGTAAAGAACAACACTTTTTATATTATGAGACATATGATTAATTCTTTGAAGTTTTTACAACTCTGTTTTACATATTAAACCATTTTTGCAATATATTATTTTTAGAATATCAGGAAAAATTCATCTGTTACCTGGCTTACCAAACGTGAAAAAATATTTGAGTGTACAATTTAATGCAGTATTAGATGAATTAAATGAGTATCGAGCTGTTATAATATTTAACTATAAAATGCATATCCTTTCTGCAACAGCTCAAAAAACAAAAAGTGAGTTCTTTGGAAAAAGAGGTTAGACCCTTTATACAACTCTTCTTTTTCAAAAAAAAGTGATAAACAAATAGATGTTCAAGCGTATGATCATTAGTCTTATAATACTAAACAGGATGTTTAGTTTACTGCATCATATTTCAAAGCTATATTTAATAATATAAACGCTTACCTACATTAGATAAAAATAATTTCTAATAATAGTGGTCATTATCATAATTTAGAACTTATGGCTATTATAAGTCATTGGTATAATTAGTATAGAATTGAAGTACGTGGATAGATATTTTTAGAATCTGGTAAAGTAAAGTTAACTGTAGATTCTTATCATACAATAGTATGTCAACTGTTATTTTAAAAAATTTTATACTTTTATTAGTCAATATATTATTTAATTTTTGATAAAAAAGATTGCTTATGCAATAAAATGATATATTCAAATTAGTTGTGAACTTACATTAGGTAACGATATAAAAAAAGTAATAGAAGAGTTAAGTAGAATGTTAGTCACTCAAATTGAACCTACCAGGATAAGGGTAATAATAATGAAGTTAAAAATCATGATACAAATAATGTCATTGCAAAAAACCCATAATATGAAAGCACTACTCATTACTAGCATTTATTGATATCTCATTTTTTTATTCTACATTTCTCAATTATAGTAGTGATATTAGCAATAAAAAGATCAAAACTATATCCAGAATTTTCAAATAGTTTGTATGAGATTAGCTAATAACTAAAGAATCTGCAGGATATATTAAAGCAAGATCACTCCTGAATATTGGTAAATAGACAAAATTTTTTTTTTGTTAATATAAATACATTTTGTGATAAAATCAATCATCCAATCCTAAGTATATAATACTAATAAAACCAAAAATGCCATAGTTAACATCATTGTCAGTAAAGAAAGGTACACAAAAAATCAATAAAATTTGAATAAATTTGAATATTATTTATCTATACTTATCTATATAGTAGATTTAATATATAATAATAAAATACAATATTCATTATAAACTGAAATAAGTAAGTATAGTACATAGATAATAAGTTTTGCAAAGATTATAATAACATTAATAACATTACTCTATTATTACTAAAATAAATCTAATATAAAAGATCAAATAAGATAAATTATTTTTTTGATTTTTTTCTATTTTATCGAAAAAAGTAATAACTAGTTTGACATTATTAGATTGATTCAGAATTTTCATTAAGTCTGGCTGGGCATTAAAGAAAAATCAGAAAATGGGTAATAAAGATGGAGGAAAATGAATAAGCAAAAAAGTTATACAATACTGCAAGCTTATTTTTATGTAAATAATCTTAATCAAAAAGATCAGTATACTGCTAAAAAATGCATAAAAGTCTAAAAGAATTAGCAAATGAAAAGAAAATTAGTGTTGAAGAAATTTCAGAGGTAAAAACAATTAAGGGATAGATAGGAAGATATAGTACTTTCTTAAAAAAAGAAATATTTGAAAAAGCATTAGAGAAAAATGAAGAAAATGTGCATCACGAAAAAATAAATACCAAAAATATTACTTACAATAAACCTAATAAAGTTAGAAAGTGGCAAAAAAGAAGTTGAATTTGTTGAATTTAGAATTTTTTAAATCTCATTATATATTGAAAATACTATGAAATCTGTTGTTCCCCTATATAAAACTTTTTAAAATCAAATGAAAAAAATACTTTTTATTATTTAAGTGGTTTAGCGAATATGTGATACATAATATAATTTAATAACTATTTTTGGTAATGAGTAATTAAAGCTTTTTATTTGACGTAGAGTGATAGAATTAGCAGTGATTTGTATGATTTTGTCTCACGTTGTACTATGCTAATTTTTACCTATTATATGCAGATCAGCAATTAAGTTTTTATTAATGTAATCTAACAAGTTCATAATTGTATAAAATGTAATATATAAATATTTATAATGTAATTATATAAAAATTTATATTATTCTTCTATTATTTTATTTCTTTTATTTATTAATTTAAATATATATAAGATATTGCAATAAAAAATGAGAAAATTATTAGAAAAATCAATTTTACTTTATATATTAAATATATTTTTAAATAAAAATATATTTAAATTTAGTATTAACTTATTTATTATTTTTTTAACTATTTTTTTTTTCTATTATAAAGATTTTATATATATCACTATCTAGGTTTTTTAATAATAAACTTTAATAGTTTCATTTTTTTAAAATATTTCTTTAAATATATTTATTTATTTAATAATATTTATAAATATATTAAGTTTTTTAAAGTATAAAAATAATTTCTATTAAATGATTTACTATATAAAATATTTACTATTTTTAATATTATGTTTTGATTACAAAAAATTATATAATATAAAAAGCATCTAATACAAAATTCTTGTATATTTAATTATTATTAATAAACAAATATTAATGGTTAATACATTTATTTAACATTTATATATCTAATGCTAATAAAGTTTTTGATAATAAAATTGAAGATTTATATATAAGTATTATAATCTTTATATATTCATATCTTTAATTAAATATTTAAGTAATTTATATTTTGGTTAAATTAAACTTTTTATTTCCTACAATATAAAAAGTTACTTATCAATTATAATAAAAATTTATTTTTATTATTTTGTACTTTGATGATTAAGATTTAACATTTTCAAAATTCTGTTTCTTATTATTGCATTTTGTTGTATTTATCAAGATGGTTTGCTTTTAAATATCTAAGTTAAAGAAAAATAACATTATTTAATTTTTACAAAGTATATCTTTTTTTCCACAATTTTCTATTAATGATTTTAAAAATAATAAATCACATGTTAATAACATAAAATCATGCTAAAAATTAAACAGGACCGAAAAAATGATCAACGGATCCGATCGGTCATGATCTTTAAAAATGATCAACACTTTGCAAATCTCTAAAATGAATGATCGACGGTCTTTTTTCCCGAGAAATTCACGTGACTTTAAGTTCAAAAGATCATCTTTTCACTATGGTTTTTATCTATTGAATTATTATTTTATTTGCGATTATTCTTGTATTTGTGTTCTAGATTTTTTGAATGTTAAAAATTTTAATAATTCAAGATAATAAAAATCTATTTTAGCACCTATTTTGGCTATTTTGACTTTGAAACTTAAATCGAAATATTTTCGGCTGTTTCAGCTATTTCAGTAAATTATTTTATCTTCATTTATAATTAGTTCCTTTTTATTAGTACGGAAGGACTATATGGGACCTTTGCAATAGAAAAAGAGGCCGAAAAATCATATTTGGCATGTAAAAGTAAAATTAATTTTTTCCAGCAGTTCCCCCCCCCTTTTCTATTGCAAAGGTCCCATATATGTCTGTGCCCGGTCCGCCCGCTCAAAATTTGAGTCGATACGTGGTTGGTCCCTCTCGTTACACTTGTGCTCCGGACTTAACAAATGGTTTCTGAAACCGTTCCCTAATTATTAAGTTTAAGTATCTAAAGTTATAACCAAATTAATCGTTAATAATATATATATATATTTCTTTTTTCATGTACTAATGCTATTAATAAAATTTTAATTATAAATCGTTGTTTCATCACTAGAGCCTTTTTTATAATATAAAATTCGATTTATTGAACACAATAGTTGAGTAAAGCAAAAAAAAATTTTTTTTTATGGTCACCAAATCACAAAGCTAATGTGACCTTTTTTATTTGATCAAAGATCATCATGCATAAAAAATGTAAATGATTCCAAATATGAAAAGTCATTAAGAAAAAATGATTAAATAGGTACTTCTTCAGAGGAAAAGAAAAAAAAAAATAATAATAATATCTTCATTCAACAATGATATATGAAAATAAACCGTTCAATTTTCTGTTTTATATTATTTTCACAATTCTTTCTTTATTAATAATCATTACATATCAGGAATATCGGTCTTTAAATGGCGAAGGCAATAATCGAAATGACATATTAATTGGAACTTCAAACATTCCATTCGTCAGAAATATTCCATCTAAGCCTAATTTCGCAGATGAGAATTATAGTATGATTTTTACGCCAGGAAATTATACTACCGAGGTCCCAGACGCATTCATTGCTTGCAATGCTACATTACCCAACGACATATTTCCTTTGCCTAGGTGTGTTAGTAATAAATTGATGTCTATGCAATTGAATGAAGAAGATATGTTCAATTTACCACTTTTGGAGAAATTCAAAAGTAAGCGGGATATTTCTCATATTGTAAGTATGTTCCCCAAAAATTACGGTGGCGCAGAATTATTCTTTGCTGCGGTACATTAACTATTCAATAACAATTTCTAAAATTTTCTAAATGAAAAAAAGTTAACATTTTGGGGATTTTTCATGAAAATGGACATTAGCTCTGGACCAGATTACGGAGTAAATTACCCAACAGGCGTTTACATTCCTCAGGACGATACATCGTATTTCTCTAGCTATAAGAATGGTCCAAAACCAATAAACTTTACTTTTACAACGGTAAAGCGTAAAATATTTATTATCGTAGTTATAATAAGAATCATTAAACATTCCTTATATAATTTTTTATAGAAATCGTTACCATTTAATCGATCAGATCCAAAAGGTGGATATACAGGAATAAATGAAGCGACTTCATTTGTTGACGCGTCTACAATTTATGGTAACAACGATACTGATCTGCAACGAATTAGAGATTATGGTAATTACGGGAAAATGAGGTTGGAAATAGATAATTCAACGCCTGATGGGGAGTTAGGATATCCATATGTTGATGCAAATGGAAGGTTCATATTAGGATATGGTGCAGTATTTAGAAATGTTTTTACTGATTTGTTTCACGTAATTCTCTTACGTGAACATAATCGATTGTGTGATGAACTTTTTGCCATTCATGGAAATGGTTGGGGAGATGAACAATATTTTCAGGAAGCTAGAAGATGGGTTATCGCTTTTATTCAAAGAATTACTTATTTTGAATATCGTAAGTATTATAATTTAATAAGTATTTGGTTAGCTATATTGTAGTTAATATACGATATGGTTTATGATATATAAATATCATAGTCGGAATTGCGTTGGGAGCTCCTTTACCCAAATATGAGAAATACAATCCAAATCTTAAACCTGAAATCAATACTTTCTTTGCTACCGTAACTTATCGTTATGGTCATTCCGAAGTTAGGTAAAAACCAAATATGATAAAAGATTTTATTGATATTATATTACCATATTTTACTAATTTTATTATCTTAGCGATTTTTATAATATTGTAAATGAAGGAGGAAAGCCGCTTACAACGTTATCATTAAATGATGTACAAGCACCCGGACTATTAAAAACCTTTGGAATTCCATCAATTGTTCTCTCGTTGGCACTTCAAAGGTAATTTATCATAGTAATATACTGATGAAAAATATTAAATATTTTTAATTATCATCAACTCATCATTTTATAGACAAGAAGAAGTTGATATTTATATGTCTGATTTTATGTAAGTTTTATTTTTTTTATTTTCTTCTTTTTATTGTTAGTTATTTTGTTATTAAGATCACTTTATTTGTCATTATATAGGCGAAGTTATGTTCACCGATCAGTAGAACAAATGGATGTTGCCAGGTAGATAAAGAAGACATTTATTATCTATTACAAGTATTTAGATTTTTTTTTTAATACCCTTATTTTTTTTTAGTCTAGATACCGTTCGAAGTAGAGATCGCGGTATTCCTTTATATAATGATGCAAGAGAAGCATTTGGTTTAACAAGGAAATCATCATGGGCAGAAATCTCAAGTGATCCTGATGTGCAAAAAAGACTGGAAGATACCTATGGAACCGTAGATCGAGTTGAAGCATTAATGGGAGGGTTAGCAGAAGATCACATTAATGGGGGAAATTATGGAGAATTATTTCATAAAAGCTTTTCAGAACAATGGAAAGTAATGAGAGATTCCGACAGATTTTGGTATGAAAATGAAGATGCGGGCTTCAGTAAAGAAGATATAGCAAAAATTCAAAATACAACCTTATTAGATATTTTAATAAGGAATTCCCCAAAATCATCATTATACCCGCAAAATCTATGGTCTGTGCAACCACCAAATTCATTAAAAATGAATGAAGATAATAGCACTTATAAGGATTCTACAACACTTTCCGATGGATATATGCTTAAATGGAAAATAGAAGGTTCTGACATTACTTTCTTGATTACATTAGGTAGTACAAATTCATGGTTTGGAATAGGATTTAATCCTCGGGATAATGCCATGTTAGGAACTGATATGATGATATTTCAAAATCAAAAGAAAGAAGGTTCTAATGAAATTACCGTCACTGGAAAGTATTACATAGGTCTTGGAATTGGAATTAAACCTCAGGAATTACCTGATAATTTGACATTATTAGGCGCAACAAAAGTTGGGAATGGAATGACTCAAGTTGAAGTCAAGCGGCCTTTAAATGCTGAAAATCGAAAATCTATTGATGGTACTATTCAAAGTATGTAAAAAAAGGAGTGTGTGTTGATTGTAAAAATAATGTTATATAAAGTATGATAACGGCGTTTTTTATGGATTTATTTAGTGATTTACGCCTGGAACCCTAGTTCAAATGAATTAACTTATCATGGTGGAAATCGTGGTAAAAGAAAAGTTAATTTCCGGAACGGTATGTCTAATATCGAGGACGCTAGAATGAGATTATTAATGATGCATGGAATTGTTATGTTTACTATTTGGGGAGTTTTATTTCCAAGTAAGTATTAAAAAACATTTATTTGTTCGTTTATTTATTTATTTACCTTTTTTACCAACTTTTTTTTGTTATTCTGAATTTAATTCAGGTTCGGTATGGATAGTCAGATATTTAAGGCATATCGATAGCTATATGGTACAGCATCGAAATTTAAATTTAGTTGGCGGAATGATAGTAGGGATATTTGCCGCGGTAGCCATGTCAGTAACACCTTTACACGCGAGGAGTCCTCATGCAATGTTAGTAAATTTTCTTTAACCCCTTATCATGAAGAAATTAACCACATTCTTAACCTTTTTTTTTTTCTTTTAATAAATATTATAGAATTGGCTTAACTATATTTGCTTTAACAATAATACAAATTTCTTTGGGCATAATGGCGATTTGGGGATTGGCTAATGTAGAATCAGCAGCAACAGGATTTGTCCGTAATTTAAAGCATTTACATTTTTACTTGGGTGTCATTTTGCTTTTAACTGCATGGTAGGTATTTCATATTTACTAAAAAAGAAAAAAAAAAAAAAAATTAATTTATCATTTTAATATATTTTACTATAGGGTTAATGTGTTCTTTGGCATGCATGTATATGGAGCGAATAAGGAATTCATTTGGGCTTATGTAGTTTGGTTGAGTAAGTAATTATTTATATATGAATAAGTTATACATTTACGTTATTAATAATAATTTATATAAAAAAAAATTTTGCGCATAAACAGTTTTTTTTGGATTTGTGATAACCACAAGCGAATTTTATTATAAAATCAAGAATATGCAATTCTTGTGGCCGGTAAGATTTACAGAAGATTCGACAAAACGGATTCATAATTGTATCCCTGAAGAGGTTTTTGAAAATTTACCTGTCATTACTTGGGATGTATGTAATAAAATAGAGGTTTCTTTTCCAATTTTTTTTTTCTTTATAAAAAATATATATATATTAATTGAATTTTTTTCTGTTTATTTTTACAGGAATTTAATAAAAGAGTTATGACGGGAGCCAATTTAGTTATAGCAGAGGGATTAGTATTTGATATACATCGATGGATCCCTGTACATCCAGGGGGGCAAAGAATATTAAAAAGAGTAGTTGGCACTGATATTACACAAGATTTTTTCTTTGATCCAGCGGATCAAATAGTTATTAACAATAATTCTGATGATTATGATGTACCACGACCTAGTATCTCGGTATTAACGGATAATACACATAAAGACAAAATGAATGACATCATGAAGATAAAGCCTCATAGCATAGCAAATGCTGTTGATATAATAAATTCCAAATCATTTAAGAATCGTAGAGTTGCGATGCATCGTCATTCAAAATTTGCTACGTCTAAATTAGCTAGTATGGTAATTGCCAGGATAAACTCTAAACAGATAGAAATAAGTGATGAAAAAGCACCTATTATGACGATGCAACCACTAAATGAGCCACTACGTTGTAATATTTTCCGAAGATATATTTTAACCAATATTGAATTCGTAACTAGACAGAATGCTACAAACCCTGTTAAAAAATTAACATTTCAAGTTATACATCAGAACGATAAATTACCGAAATTCTTTCCTGGTGATTTTATTGAAATAATGTGTTTTACTAATAATCAAGTGACTACTAGACTATATACTCCAATTCAGGGACCAACTGACAATAGTTTTTGTATATTTGTTAAAATATATAAAGATGGTATTATGTCTCAACATTTGGTAAGTAAATTGAATCGTTATCGTGTATGTAATTATATTTTAAAATGTTTGGTTAAATAATTTTGTCTCCTTTGTAGAATAAGCAATTGAAGAATTTTGAAATCAAAGTGAGAGGACCATTTGATATAGCGGATCGAATGTCACAAATATCTTCATCGCCAACCTTAAAGCCGGCTTCGGTAAATAGTAGACCATCATCACCAACTTATTTATCAGTTAACGACGCTAGAAAGTATAATAACAATTTCGGCATAAAAAGCTCCAATAGTATTAATACCCAACTTAATCCTTCGAATAAATACAGTTTACTTGATGGTAGAAGTGGAATATTATTAAATAAAGAACGGGCAGATTTATGTTGGGATTATTTATTTATGGTCTGTGGTGGTACTGGAATCACACCAATGTTACAACTGGTAAGTAGTTCAACCTTTTTAAAGCATTAAATATTATTTCAATTATTAGTTTGTTTAATTTAATATTTTTACTTTATAAGATACAATATCATATGGAGAAAGCGGCCACTTTAGATTCCAATTTCAAATTATTTTTATTAGTAGCAAATGATACAATAGCTGACCTAATATGTCCAAAATATTTGGACTATTTATGTCAGATACTCAAGGGAAAACTGAAAATCACTTACATTTTATTAAGACCACCACCAATTTGGAATGATTTAGGTGGATTAATTGATGATACAAAATTATATGATTGGATTAGTCAAAATTATGCTGTGCCACCTCCCGTAATTCCACCAAGGTTAAATGATTTCAACAGTGGAATTGGTACAAGTTATTTAACTAATAGTAATTTGAATGCTCATACTTATTATTCTAATCCAAATCATAATCATTATAATTTGATTAATAATATATATGACGATGATAAATTGCATAATGAATATTACCAACAGCAAAATGATTCAAATCAAATGGATCCTAGTAAATCTTCATTATCCAGAAAGAGTTCGGCATCTTCACCATCTCATATGAATGAAATGATATTAATGAATGAAAAACATAATTATATGAGACAATTTGCTATAGATAATTCTAAACAGGTTAAATTAGTTGCTTGTGGTAGTTATCAATTTAACGAAAACATTAGGAAATCTTTGGAAAAATTGGGTTATCCTATTGAGGAAAAGGCTCTATTCATTAATTAATTATTTATCAAATTCTGTATCAAAATCACGTGTCCAAGCTTTTTTGTGAAAATGCGCGCGATACTTTTTTTGTATTTGTATTTTTAAAAATAGGTGTACGATGCGATGTAAAAATAAAAAATATGCATTGTTATATAGTAAAATTGCGATTGCATGTGATGCAAATTTATAGTCTAAAAATGAGAAGCACGCTCTCGTACGCGCATAAATGCAGGTTTTGTTTCACAAACTTTAAGAATGTTATTAATCCGAAAAAAAAAAAAAATATGTAATTCAAAATTGAACCTTTATTTTTCAAATAAGTCGAAATAATGATAAACGAAGAAGACTTACTAATAAATGACAATAGTTTGCAAAAATTATTTTCTAGTGAAAAACTTGAAAATAGTGTATCTGATATACGTGCAATTCTATGTGGAACATTATCAACTTTTGGTATTTATTGTTCAACCAAACAATTAAATACTTTGGTTATTCAATCTTTAATTTCTCGTTTTAAATATAGATCAGGATTTAAGTTTAAACTTGAATAAAGGCTTTGATCCTTCATTTCATTTACCCGAGCTGCCTTCTAAACCGATTGATGTCTTATTAAATTCTTTACCGAGTACAAATTCACAATTTATACATAAACAAACTAAAAGTTCCGAGAACTTGGATATAGATGATGATGAAACGCAATGTTCTATATCAACACAAATGTCTGAGAGTACATATAATTCGGTATCCGAAAATAAGACAGTCTGGGAGAAAGCAATGGATTTTGATAAGAAACCGGTAAGTAAGTAAACTTGATGAAAGACTTCGATATTTACGTATAACATTTATTTCTTTGTTTTTATTTTTTGTTGTTCCTTGTTCATAGGGACAAATGTTTTCTTGGGAGTCAACTGAAACATCAAAGTTAAAACAAAATCCGACTTCACCGTACTTAACAGAATCAGATATTTCAGTATTTGAATCCGTTTATCATAGCCATTTTTACCATTCTTATGGCTATACCAACTTCTCCATTCCTCATGAAGTTTTAATCCAAGATGTTCTAAATTTAATAATTGGAACGCCATCCCAAACATTTACCTATGATAAATCTAGTAGAAGGTTCATTTCAAAATTTTCAACCCTTCGTATGAGTGGATGTAGTTCTAAAAGTATGAATAAGTATGTTCAAAGAAATATGATTTTTTGAGAATTAGATACCTATTAATTAAAATATGAAAATTTTTACTTAAAATTTATATTTTATTTATAGGATGTTGAGACGATTTTTAAATCTTGGTTCACATATTAAAAGGCTTGAAACTGTTTCCGAAGGGTGCATGATGAATGCACGGTATATTTATTATTATTCTTGGACATTATATATAATTCATTACATAATTATATTTCATAATTTTTTTTTTTTGTTTAGATTAAATGGATTGACTGGCGTTGCCTTTGGACGATCTCTTTCTTCTTTTATTGCATTTGTACGAACTTCAATTGTTGAAATGGCTGAAACAATAACTGCCCAAGATCAAATGAAAATTGTTCGACTTTATCACATAATAGACGATGCCTCATTAGTAATTGAAAGAATTGCAGCGTTTTGTCGATGCGTAAGAATTTAACGAATTTTACATTATTAAACAAATTCTATTATTCGAATTAATATGATAAATGAATGATATATAATGATATAATGCATACTTTTAGGATGTAGATAATTCGAGGATATTAGAATTGACAGAAAGTCAAAAAGAACAAATTGAAAATGAAGGGTTTTATGTGCCATTTGGTTCCAATATCTTATCAGAGCTATACACAACTGCAGAGTCAATAGATGCGGCAAGAACTCCACTTCTGAAATCTATATTGTTAGCATTTTTGGAGCAATCAAGTTATCCTTTTTTCCATATGCTAAGTTCCTGGTTAGGTGTTTGTTCTTCATCTCCTTATGTTTCATTACCCTTGGAATTACAAAAGGGTGATTTTCTTGATCCATATGAAGAATTCTTTATTGTTAATTTTGAAGTTGATTCTAATCATGTTAAGAATGATGGGGATGGATTTTGGCAAGGTGGAATTCATGTAAGTTTTTCCCTCACATAACGCTCTCGCATAGTTCTTGTAAATTCGTGAATAATTTATTATATCTATCACAGATAAGTGAAGACCATCCACTTCCTGCTTTTATTGATTCTGAGTTAGCTCGAGATGTTCTCGAAGCAGGAAAATCTCTAAGATTGTTACGAGATTGTCGCCCAAATCATCCATTGTGTCATCCGGGTGTTATATTAGATCAAACAACCGGCAAGCAAGCTTGGGATATAACAATGAAGTGGTTATTCATTCAAGGAGACATAGATGAGTAGGTGAAGAATCAATACAATGTAATATTTGTAATAACTTACAATTATAAAATATTCTACAATATCATTTCATATTTATATTTTATATATATATATATATATATGGTTATTATATAGAATGAAAGAACAGCTACAAAATTACTCAAAAGATATGTCAATAGCAATTGTAATACAAGATGAACACCGCAAAGCGGAAATTACTCGAATTCGTGAACGTTATCAGAGAAAAATGACAAAGAGGAAACATGATGTTAGTTAGTTTTATTTACTTTATTCATATATTTATATTTAGTCTAATTTTTCGTTGTGATATTTTAGGCTGAATTACTATTTAGTCTCAGGAAAGAATCTGAAAGAATGGAACTTGATGAACGATTAAATAAGAAAATGGAATGGAAGAAAAGTGTTGAGGTAACATTTATATTTATTTTTTTTTTTCTAAAAATAAATAAGATTAATTTGTAAACTTTATTATAATAGAAATATTTAGCAGAGAAAAAATTGAGTGTTTCTGGAGCTACATCAACCTTACAAAATCCCTCAATCATAATACCACCAACTGAAAGGCTTAGAAATACGGTTTTTGTAGAATCTCCGGTTGAAATTCAAACATCTAATAAGGACCTTGAATTAGATAATATTTATCCAATGACTCAGAAAGAAACTTCTGAAGAAATTGATCAGGCTTGTAACACTTTAAATATTGAAAATATATTCAGTATACATCGAACAGATGATGTTGACTTTGCACTATCTTATTCAATAAACGATAATCCAACAACGGCATTAATTGAACGCCTTTTGCAAGTACAATCATCAAATTCTTATGCACATAACGAATATATTCTTCCTCTGAAAGCTGTTACAGAGTTAGTTGTTCGACAAACTTTACTTTGTCATTGTCGTTTGATTAATGCTTCAATTCTATCGATTTTTTTCCATGATCTTGACCTTCGTGCTCATTTAAGTGTCTTGCGAGACTTTATGCTTATGGGAAATGGAACTTTTGTTTCTGGATTGGTGGATGCACTATTCAATGACAACGTTGATCATGGAGTAGGTATATTTTCAGCCAATGATAACCTTGGGATGGGTATAGGACTTGGTATTCGATTGAATAGCCGCCAGACTTGGCCCCCTGTTGGAATCGAATGGAGAATGGCTTTAAAGGCTGTTATTGTAGAAACTATTCTTTTGGAAAAAAAGAATTTGGAAAATGGAGACTCTAATGAGACTATAGATGCATGGGGTAAAGTTAATGACTTGGATAATATGCTTATGTTTGGTATCCATAATTATGAAGAATCCGAAGTTTGTAGTGATCCAAACGGTAATTATTGTTTACTTATAGAGAAAAATTTAAATTCGAAAGAAACGAAAAGAAGTTGGTCTCGAATGTTCCGAACATATTATTGAATAATATAATTAAACTAATTTATTTTAAATTTCAAGCTTTGGAGGCATTGGATTTTCTTTACCTTGATTACAAACCTCCTTATCCGATTAATGTCATTCTATCGCCGAACTCGTTAACAAAATATAATCGATTGTTTACGTTTCTTTTGCGAGTGTTGCGTATGGGAACAGTGATACGACATGTTTATAGGCTTGCTTATGAACGTTATTTGTATGATGATGATGACGAGGCTGCTGAACATAGTCTACTTGTTCAAAAATTTCGATTTGAAGCTCAGCAGTTTATTGTTGCATTACATGGTTATGTATTTGATGTCGCAATATCATCTACATGGACATTATTTATGAAAAGGTTAAATAAAATCGCGAAAGAATCTGAATTTGAACTACCTCGTGAGCATCTTTGGGGACGTGGAAGTACTAGTGATACGGTTAGTTTTTTGGATGGACAATCGGATGTTTTTTCAATAGGAAATGCGGATGAATTTGAAGATGAGGAAGATGACGATGGGATGGGAGAGGGCGTAAAAGACCTCGAATCATTACGTGCATATCATGATCATGTATTAGATCGTATGCTATTTCAATGTTTACTAAAAAAGAAACAAGAAGCGATTATGAAGGTTCTAAATGGAATTTTTACAGTGATATTAACCTTTGCTAATAAATTGCAACGAAAAAGATCGCGAATAATTGATTTGCAAAAAAGACAAGAATACTGGAATTCAATTAAAGATTTATATGGAAAGTTTAGATTATATACAGCAATGCTTGTAAAAATATTAATGGCTTTAGATGAGAAAGGTGGTGGAAGAATAGGAATGGGAATGAAACGTATTGTTATTAATCCTGAAGGTGAAAGTTTAAGAACTAGTTTTACAAGTCATGATGGTGGAAGATCTTATCATGATAAAGTTGATAATCAATCCGGTGGTGGATTTTTACAAGAATTTCTATTAAGAGTAGATTTTAATGGTTTTTACGCTAAAATTATAGAAAAAGAGCTGTCAAAAAAGTAGTTATAGTTTTATAACAAAATTTAAATTTACATGAACAACTTTTCCGTAAGAAGTTTCGCGTTGTAATAAAGATATTATGAAATTTCTAATTATGGATATGCAACGAAAATGTAATCGTATACGTTCTGCAAATTCCGAAAAAGTTATATAAACATCAAAACATTATTCTTGGACTAAAATTTTAACCGTCGATCTTACCGTTGATATTGCAAAGCAGCATTAGTTTCTGTTGGTTGCATTCTATTTCTTGACATTTTAAATTATAAATCCAGTATTATTTATTCACTTATTATAATCTTAAAGCCATCATCCGGTCAACACAATTATATTCAGACTGGCGAAAGAAAACCGCGTGGTATATTATGCTTCGATTTCTATTCTTTAATTTGTAATCGAGAACATCCGTAGTAATATGATTGACTTTGTGACTTAAAATTCATATCATTGAATAAGTGCTAAATTCAGTGAAGATTTTTAAACCTGATTAATCATCATTTGTAACATTTCCCTCTCATTCATCATTATCATCATCTTCATTATCATCAGTTATTTTTAATTTCTCTTTATTTTCTTTATCAAAATTTTTATCAATAATTTATTTGATATACAAGTTATAAAAGACTGGATAAATCTATTTTAAAATTAACATAATATTTAAATCTTTAGTTTTACTAATTTTTATTAAGATTTAATATATTTCACTATTTTTATATTTAATATAATTTTTTTTACCTTTTTTTATATTTTGTAACTTTTAATATCATTTAAATGACTTATTAATTAAATAATAAAAAATTATTTAATAAAATAATCAAAATTATTATTCCAATAAAATAATATTTTTATTATTCAATTGGGATAATTAAAATTATTATTCAAATTAAATGATAAAATTATCATTCAATTAAAACAATCAAAATTATTATTTTCAATTAAATGATAAATATATTATTTGATTAAAACAATTAAAATTATTTTTTCAATCAATAATAAAAATATTATTTGATTAAAATAATTAAAAAAATTATTTTAATCTAAAGGTTGAAACTGATCAAAAAATCTTTAACTGATTAAAATTGATTAACAAGCTATTATAATCAAATAATAATCAGTTAATTAATCAATTAATTTGTAATAATATTAATCAGTTAATTAACTGATTAATATATAAATTTTCATTTAAAATACACATTTTATAATTTTTTACTTACAAAATATTTATTTATATATAAATATTTAATTATAGCATTTATAAATAATGTTAAAAAAATAAAAAAATGGAAAATTTATAAAATATTTAATAAAAATATTAGTTTAACTTTTTCTAAATTTAATAAATAAAAATTTATTAGTTTAATATAAGAGAATATTTTAATTACAATTCAAATATTTACTTTATTAATAATAAGTGTGAACATATCAATATATTTTAAGTTTCTTTTAATAAAAAGAATTTCTTGAAAAATTTTTGAACTAAGGTGTATCTAGAGTTCCAGACGAGTCGAGTCAACTCACGAGTCAGATAAGCCGAGTCGAGTTTAAATCGAGTCGAGTTTATGTTTTTTTGACTCGATGATTTGCGAGTCAAGTCAAATTCAAGTCAAGTTAAATATTTAACTCGACTCGATTTAAACTTGACTTGATTCGAGTTAACTTGAGTTGACTTGAATGATATTTTTTTATCGTTCAAAAAGAACGATGACGAATCGTTCGACTTGAACGATTTTTTTTATCGTTCAAGAAGAATGATGACGAATCGTTCGACTTGAACGATTTTTTTTATCGTTCAAAAAGAACAATAACGAATCGTTTGCTCTTTTTTTTCCCTTTCCCCTCCCCTCCCCCCCCCAATCTTTTCGTTTTTTTTTTATTATTTTTTTTTAAAGTGAATCGAGTTAAAATCGAGTTGAGTCAAATCGAGTTGAGTTTAAAATTTATATAACTCGAATCAAATCAAATTGAAAGATTTTATAAAATAAATTCGACTCGACTCGACTTGAAAAAAGAGAGTCGAGTCGAGTTAATCTTTAAACTCGACTCGACTCGACTCATTCAGAACTCTAGGTGTATCTATTTATTTGACATGTTATTTTCAGTATCTGAAAATAAGCATTCACTTGAAACAGATATTGTTAGGATAGACAAGTATTTACATGCTAATACTGTTAGTATAAAAATCTTTATTTATTTTGATTCTACTATTTAAAAGGATTAGTAGAAGGATCTGCTTTTTCTGTAATATTTTATTAAGGTAATTATCAATCTCATTTACTTTTTTTTACATTTTTAATTTTATGAAATGTATTAAAAATTAAATCATCTACTAATTTTTTTCTAGTAGTTGATAATGTTTCTGATTCTTCATTTTGATTTAACTTAAATTTTAAATCTTCATATATCTGTTATAATTCAACTTCAGTTTTTATTTTTAAATCATCATCTAATAAAAATTCAAGATCTTTGTATCTAGGATCTAGAATTGTTGAAAGTAAAGCATATTGATTAGGTTTTTATCAATAATGTTCAAGAGACTTAATGATTATTACTAATATTCTTTTAATTATTTGATGAGAATTTGCAGATTCTGGTTGAAATTTTTGTAATATATCTTTAGAGGTATTCTGTGATTTCCTTAATGAGTCACTATAATTAATTTTCTTTATTTTTTTATGTAAATTATATTTATAAGACTTAATAATGACTGGTTTATTGCTTGTTTTATCTAATTCTAAATCATTTAAAATTTCATTTTCTTCTTCTGATTCATCAGAAAAATCTTCTTTTATATTTTCTATTTAAGTCAAAAAATGTAAATTTATTGTATCTGAAAAAATTATAAATAATAAAATATTTGTTAATTTCAATAACTTATAATTATTATTATTAATAATAATATTATTAATATTATTAATCTAAATTATTAAAATTGATATTATAATTTTCTTCTATTTTTGTTTTATAAGTTAGTTTTAATATTTAAACAATTGGTAATATTGATAAAATTGAACTTCATTAAAATAAATTATCACTTTATTAAATAGTTTAAAAAGCTTGCATAATCATCTAAAAGAATCTATTCTTTTTTACAAAGCATAATTTTTTGCAATCATTCTCTATCAAATTTATTATTTCTATCATTTTCAAAATGCAAAGTTGTATTTAGACAAATAATTACCTTTTTTAGTTTAATTAATCATTTCTATGACTTATATTTAGAATTATATCATATTGACACTTTATTAATATTTTTAAGTATATTTGTAATTAGATTTTTAAGTGATTTATCATTAGGATTTTCATTTAAAGTTTGGCTGTTTTATTTAAACCATTTTGTATTTCTTGAAGTTGTTTAAACTGTTTTGATGATTGAAAAAATTTAACTAATTTTTTATAATATTTAACTTGTCTATTAATTGATTTTAATGCATTAAATAATTGTTAACTATAATATATAAACTACATATGATAACCTTTGTACCTTATTATTCTTTTGATTTAAAATGTTAACAGTATCCTTCATATTATTTTTATTGTTTAATACTATACAAATAATCTTATTTTCTAAACAATAATTTTCTATATACTTTTCTAAATATTTAGATATAGATACTACTGTATATAAATATTGTATATTTTCAATAGTAATTAATATATCATATAGTTTAAAATTTTCATTTACCTAATGACCAGTAATTCTGATATAGTTTACTTTACTTCTTGCTGTCCAGAGGTCTGTTATAATTAAAATAAATTTATAAGTACTAACTATTAATGATAATAATTTCTTAATTTTGAATTTATATATATCTATAATTAAATTTTTAATTGTCTTATCGCAAGGGATAGAATAAGATATATCTAATCCAAAAAGAAAAATTTTAAATCTATTATTTTTTAAGATATGAAAGAGTTGGAAATCAGTGATAATAAATATAAGCAATAATATATTTAACTTATATTGAAATATTTTTCTATAAGATCTTATTTTTCTAAATATTGAGTTAATTTTTGTTTGTTGTGTTTTTAGTTCTTATTATTATAAGAATTATTAATTTCTATTTTATTATTTATAAATAAAAAAAATATTTACTGTCTCTTGTTCTTCATCTTTCTTAATTATATTATGAATTAAATTCAGATGATATTTTATATTTGATGTAGAACTTGAATATTTATAAATCATATTACATAACTCTTCCTTCTCATTTTTTATTATATATCAGACTTTTCTATTATCAATCTTCTTAAAATATTTCATACAAAACTCTTCTTAGATTTAAAAAATAATTTTAATTTTTTTGCTGATTGACTACTAGTTGATTCTAATAATAATGACTTTTTAGAAATTGTAATAGAAGATGTAGCTTTTGATAACCTACATAAAGAATCTTTAATGTCTCTATAATCAATATATTCAGAAAAATCATTATTATCATCTATGTTAAATTCTTTATAATGATTACAAAGATATATATAATATAAAATAAAGGTTTATTTTAAAAAAAATTTAAAACTAAAATTAATTTAGCTAGTTTTTCTTTTTACAAAATTGATTTAACTAAAAAAAAACTTATTGAAGTACTATTTTAAGATGATCTGTATTTTTAATTGATTAAATTAATTAATTAATTAATCAGTTAAATTAATCAGTTAGATTAATTAATTAACTGATTTTTTAAGATACTTTAATTGATTAATCGACTTAATTAATTAATTAATTAATTAATCTTAATCAGTTTTAACCTCTATTCTAATTAAATAATAAAAAGATTATTAATTAGAATAATTAAAAATATGTTTCTTATTAAATAATAAAAATATAATTTAATTAAATTTTTAGATTAATCTGAAATTTTTAGTTTAAATTAAAATCTTTATGATTTATAATTGAATTTAGGTTCAAATTATCTTATATTTGAATCAAATTGAACTATTTAAAGATATTATTTATAAATACTTATCCTATCTATAAATATTATTTAATTTACATGTTTAAGATTTTCTTTAACAATTAATCTAATACCACTACTTATTATCTATAAATATTACTTTTTATAAAGATTATATTTAATGATTTATTAATTATAATATTTAATAATTAATATATTTATTAAACTATCTGAGATTACTGCTTAATTAAACTAATTATTTTGCTCTGAATTCTTCAAATATCAGAATAGGCCTAGTTTAGCTATAAATACATTTTAATTCATTAATAGTTTCTTTTTCAACTATTCTTGTTACCTTCTTTTCTTTTTTTCAGTCACAAAGCTGAAAGCTATTTTCATAGCTGTAGTTATAACATTTTCTGTGATTATTAAAACAGATTCACAAGTAATCATTCAACAATTTTACAAATTTAAAAGAATTTTAACTACCTCTTTATTGACTTAGCCTCTCTTAAAATTAATAATTTTATATTTTAATTTAGTCTATTTAAAATTATAAAGTCTCTTAATCTTAACATTCATCTTCATTAAAGATAATGCTGCAATTAGTTGCAACTATATGATGCTTATTTGTTACAGGTTATAATTAGTTGAAATAAACATTGTAACAGGATTGGATTGGCGAACGTGGCGCAGCATATTGCAGATCTAAATGTCAGATATATTTGATATATTTGATATACCGGACATATTTGATA
>CAJVPP010000076.1:0-52084 GCA_910592005.1 Funneliformis mosseae | reverse complement strand
TAAAATTGAGTCAAGTCAAATTGAATCAAGTTTAAAATTTATATAACTCAAATCAAATCAAAATGAAAGATTTTATAAAATAAATTTGACTCGACTCAATTCAAAAAAAGAGAGTCGAATAGAGTTGATCTTTAAACTCAACTCAACTCAACTCATTCAAAACTCTACAATTGCATAATATAATCAAAAGAATTATTATGATAGACAAATTGATCATCTTTATCAATTTGAAATTGGAGATAAAATTCTCTACTATAATGCAGCTAAAAATAAGCAATGGTCTGGCAAACTAAATTTAAAATGAAAAGAGCCTTACTATATCTATTAAGTTTTAATGAATAGATCCTATAAGATAAGAAAAATAGATAAAAGAGTGTTATGCATACCTGCAAATGAAAATCTATTAAAGCCTTATCATAATCGCTAAAATTAGAAGTTTTAAATTGTTATATAAAGGATTGAATTTCTTTGAAAATTTCTCAATTTTTTCAAAATAACGATTTTATTCTAAGAAGTTAAGGATGATTAAATAGCTGTTAATATCTTAGCAGATATCAATATTTTTTTACCTTATATGAAAACTGACTTAACCATGCAAAAAGTTAAAATAACTTATAGGGCTTTATTACAAGCTACCAGGTTAAAAATAAAGTATTAGCCTTAACTAATGTATTTTATCTTGAATAAGTAATAGAGACAGAAATATCAAGTCTAGCTAAACAAACTTAATATAAGAATCAAATGACCTTATATTATCAGCAGATCTCAAAAAGAACTTACTATTTTTTTGAAACTCTGGAAATCACACAAATTAGATATACTAGGAAGATAACTCTTAGGACAATTTATAACTTTAAATCCTAGAAATTTAAAGACTTGGTTGATGAAACCTATGAAATTTTTGCAAGAGCTACAAATTTAGAGAAGGAAATTAATACTATGTGAAGTCAATCCTACTGCATCATAAAAATTAATAAATGATCAATAATATTAATATCATTAGCATTTTTATCTTAGTTAACATTTTTATTTTATTTATTTTATTATTATATTTTATTATTATTATTTATTATATTATTATCATCGTTAAATTATAAATTATCTTTTATATTTATTTTAGCATTATAAAATAGTTTAGTGTTAAATAATAATTTTTTATAATTGTATTTTTATATAAATAAAATAGAATTTATCCTTATAAAAAGGGTAAAAATAATAGTGTAAAGTCAATAGTTCGAGTTTAATACTTAGAATCTAAAGTTAAAGATTGCTAAAGATATAAATCTCTACAATAAAAGAATCTCTTTCTAAAACTACATACATTAAAATTCTTTAATGTGTCAATTGTGTTTATCGTATTTATAAATTGTTAAAGTTATTTTACTTATCTAAAATATAAACCTAAGGTTGATTGTGATAGGACTTATTTCACAGTAATTTAGTAGTTTCTCGTACATTACTCCTTATTATTAAGTCATTGTTATCCTAAATTTAATGGGCTGAATGTAAGGTTAATAATGTGAATTTAATGCTTTAGGCTTGCAAATAGTTCTTGTTACCTAGTTTTAATTTAATACATTATAAAAAATATTGATAAATTATTTCTAATTTATTTTAAGTCTTATATTAATTTAATGTATTATCTGATATTTTTCTAAGTTTATTTTCAATATAAATAAGAATATTTATATAAATAAACTTAATTTTTTCACTTCTTAAAAAATAATTTTAACTTAACTTTATCTTTTTATAATTAAATTTTATTTTTTTAAAATATTATCAAAAAAAAAACATTTTAAGAACAAAAAAATATAAATTAAATTTATCTATATTTTAACATTAATTGATAAATTATATTTTTATAGATATAATTATTTTATTAATAATTTATAATAAATGTTGAATTGATATAATCAATTTTGATATTATTAAAATTAATTAGCATTAAAGTATAAATTTATTAAATAACTAGCTAAATCTTCAAATAATAAACTGATTTCTTTACTTTTTTATAATAAAAAATGATAAAATATATTTACTAATTAAATTGTCTAAAAAATTGTAGAATATAAAAATAAATATTAATGAAATTCAAACATAATATAAAAAATTTAGTTCTATTAAAATTTAAATGAGAATTAGTAATAAGTATTTCATTTATAACTATAGTTGAAATTCTTAAATAATTCTAATGATTTAAAATTAAATATTATTTTTGATTTATTTCTATTTATTATTTTATGATAATTAACAATATATTTTTTTATTTCTATATAGAAAATTAAAAGTTAAGAAAAGTTTGATAAATTCATAAAAGAATTGAAAAATTAAAATGATAAAATTATGATTTCTTAAAAAAAATAAAAGATTAAAAGAGAAAAATTGATTTCTTATTAAAATTAATGAAGAATTCAATAAGGAAAATGATAATTTTAGAAAAAGTAAAAATTAGTATACTAATATTCTAATATTTACTATACAATAACTAATTTTCTTTTTAATATTTAAGACTTAAATAATTTAAGAAATATTACTATTTAAATTATTAAGGTAGTCAAATAACAGTTTATCTGTAAATAAAGAAAATTTATAAAATAAACATTAAAATTAAAAAGAAAAAATCAGTTTATTTATATTGATAACAAATTGGAATTATCAAATTTTAAAGATAATGATAATTTAGTAATAAAAGAAACTGATACAAAAAAAAACAGAGTATATTTGAATTTATGTAAATTTTTAACTGAATTTTTTTTGCTTTTATATTTAAATTAAAATATTAATGTGAAATAATGATGAATTTTTAATAATAAAAAAAGTACTAAAAAATGATATATGTTTAATTTTAGAATTGCAAAGGTCTTAATTTTAAAATTATTAGCCTCTATTGATCAATTAATAAATTAGTTAAATTCTTTTTATAATCATATTAGCTAACTTAAATAATAAAGAAAAATAGAAAAAGCTATTTAAAGTAGTAATAAATATATAATAATAATTGAATTTATTAGGTAATAGAAATTATTAAAGCATCTAAAGTATTTAAATAAGTTAATCAATTATATTTAAATATATCACTATAAATTATTTAATCAACTGTAATATAATATTTATTTAGTAGATCACAATTCATATGTGTAATTTTAACTTTAATTAAAAGTATCTTATGCTTATTTTTCAGATACAATATAAGTAAATAAAATAAATTCTAAATTTGAATCTATTTAAATCAATAATTTAATATTATTTATTATTTATTAAAAAAAAATTTAGTAGTAAAGAATATTAAATTATTATTAAAAAAATAATAAATAAATTGTTAATTATAAGCAGCATTATTTATGTTGATACTTAATAATTATTAATATTATTTATTAGAAATTAGCAAAATAGATGGAAAAATTATGAAAAATATGTTATTGTTAGATATAATTATTCATAATAATCAGTTAATATTTATTATTTTTTTTTTTATCTATTTTATATATTTTTTAATTTATTTAATATATTTAATATTAATATTTTTTTTTATTTTTTTCTTTTAACTAAAATATTTTTACAATCTTATTCAATTCTAATACTATATCATTATTTCAAATATAATAAAAGTAAAGTATACTGATAATTTTAAAGTATTATGACTAGTCACATTTTATTAATGCTCAAAATAGCTTAATCTAACATGAATTATATTACTAAAATTAAAGTGAATATCACTATAAAAAATATGTAATAGAAAATAAAAAATTTATAAAAGTTAGAAGAAAAGTATTATCTGTTATTAAAAGCAAAGAAAAAGATTATGTATTAGATGATTAAATAATTAATAAAAAATTTTAAATAATTTTAAATAAGAAAAGTATTGATTACTTCATATTTTATTTTTATTATTTATTTATTATATTTATATTTTTTTAGATGATTTCAAAGATTAATTTTTATTTTTATCTTTTTATTTTTTAAATAATTCTATAGAAAAATAAAAAATAGCTAAAATAAGTTAATTCTAAATCTATATATATTTTAACCTAAAAATTATATTTAACATATAAAATAAAATTGATTTTTCTGATAGTTTTCTCCTTTTATCATATAAGTCTCATATTTTATCATATTCTTTATTATTTTATTTACTGTTTTTGAAAAATGCTAATATTATAATGATAAATATTTAAGATAATTTTAAGAATTTTAAAAGAAAATTAAATCATATTTTTATTATTTTATTATTATATTTTTTTTTTTTTAAATAATAATGATAAGATAACTTTAAAGATTTTGAAAGAAAAATAGATTATATTTATATTATTTTATTATTATTTTATTATTATATTATTTTTTTAGATAATAGTGATATTATAATAACAAATATTTAAAATAATTTCAGTAAAATTTTGAATAATTCAGATTAATCTAAAAATTTTCAGTTTAAATCAATTTGGATCATTTTTAAATTACATAAAAATCAATTTGAAAATTTTCAATTCAGTTCAGATTTTTTTGAATTATAATTTTAATTTGAATTGAAAAAATCTGAACTTAACTGAAAATTTCAGATTAATCTGAAAATTCAGTTTAAATATATACAATTCTCAAAGAGAATCTGTGAAATTTTTGAAGAATTGTAATTCTTTTACAAAACTTTCTTTAAGAATTGTAAAGATATTACAAAATATTTGAAGAATCACAAAAGTTACAAATATTTTTTAAGGTTTATAATAAAGTTATAGATTTTCTTTGAGATTTACATATAGTTAAACTGAACTTTCAGATTAATTTAAATTTTTAGTTTAGTTCAGATATTTACTAATATACAGTTCAATTTAGATTCAGTTTAATATTTTTAAGATTAATAATCTGAATTGTTTAAAACTTTAGATTTTAGGATTTTAAAAGAAAAATAGATTATATTTTATTATTTATTATTATTTTATTATTTTTTTGCATATATTTTTTTATTTTTTTTACTTATATTTTTTTTAAAAAAAATTAACCAGTGTTTTAACAATATTTTTATTATATTTTTTGTAAATCTTATTTTAAATTTTTATTATTTAATAAATTTAATTAAAATAAAATATATTAATTTTATATGCTTATTTGATTGAATTAATGCTAATTAAGACTAAAGTATAATTTTTTTTGATAATTATAAAAAAAAAAAGGTAGAATTATATATTAACAAGATTTAATATTTTAGCTATCAATTTTAAATTTATTTACATTAGTAAAAAAATATTAAATGATCTTTAGATTATTGAATAATGTATATCATTTTAAGAATAAAGATAAATATATTTTAAGGATTTTTAATATTAATAATATTTTTATAATTCTTTGATATTAGTGTCATTTTAAATAAAAATTAATGTAAAATATATATGTTTTAGTTAAATTGTCTTTGAGTGAGAAGATTATTACTAATTAATAAATATTATAAATATTTATATACTTAGAGAGAATATTATACTAATCAAAACAGATATAAATTTTATTTTGAAAACTATGATAAATTTATATATATATTATGTCAGTTAATAAATTAAAAAATCATCTCGCTACTTCTTCAGATAGATTGTGAAACTGCTGACTACTAAAATTAGAAAATAATAAATAAAAATCATATCATAATATAAAAAATAAACATATTATTAAGATTTATTGAAATCTTCATTTTAATTATTTTTATTTTATTTTTTATTTACAGTTATTTTCTTTTTTTATTATTTTCATTTTTTTAAAAAAAATGAAAAAGAATAAATAAACAAAAAAAAAAAAATAATAAATAAAAATAAAAACAATAATAAAAAATAAATAAAAAAAAATAAAAACAAAAAAAAATAAAAATAAAAATAAAAATGTAAAGAAAAATCTAAAAAAAAATAAAAAAAATAAAAACAAAAAAAAATTAAAAAAATAATAAAAAATAAAATATAAAAGATTAGAAAAAATAAAATAAAATAATAAAAAAAGGCAAAAATATAATAAAAACAAAAAAAATAAAGTAAATAAAAAAAAAATGAAAATAAATGGGATAAAATAATAATAAAATTAAAAATTAAAAAGAAAAAAAAAATAATTAGAAAGGAAAGTGGAAATAATAATAATAATAATAAAATAAAAAAAAATAAAAAAGATTAAAAAAAAAAGATTGTGAGAAGAAAAAAATAATAAAAATAATAAGAAAAGGATAGAATTGGAAAAAAATATAAAAAAAATAAAAATTAAGGATTAAAAGATAATAATAATAATAATACAGTCAACGATCAAAATTATGTGAATATTTTGATTTGTCAAAATTAGGCAGCTCAATCTTTACGTAATTACATAATTAAAAACAATACATTCTTTTTTACTTATAATGATAAACAATACCTCAAACCTTTTCTCTTTTAAGTAAGTTCATGTCAAATATAAAAGTACTTACTCCCAAAACTTATGGTGCTATTGCTTATGTTATAATGTGAACAGTCAGATTATACCATAGCTAAACAGCTAGGGAGCAATAAAACGGCTGTTTATATTATTCATAAATATCTTTGCGAAACCCAATTCTTTAACACTAACTCTATCACCATCTAATATTAAAGTATTTGAAAGTATTTAAAGAATGCATGGAAAGATATTTCTCCAGAATATTGCAAAAAACTGATTGATATTATACCACAGTGAATTGCCGCAAATGGAAATAGGATTAATTATTAAATTTTTTATAAATCAATAAATAAAGATATATTTGTATTTATTTTATTAAATATTATTTTATTTTATTATATGTATATAAATTTTTAAATGTCTGCATAATTTTGGTTGTTGACTGTAATAATATAAATTATAAAAAATAAAATATGAAAATAAAAAATTCGTAAAAAATAAAAATTAAAAATTAAAAAAAAATAAAAAATAAAGAAATAAAATAGAAAAAACAAAAAAAGAAAAAATATATATATATAAAAAAAGACTAAAATAAGAAAAATAAAAAATAAATATTAATAATTAAAAAAGATATAAAGCAATTTACTAGTCTAATTTCTATTAATTTTATAATAGATTTAGTAATATCTGAACTTCAAACAAGCTAAATTTCATCAAAATTTAATCATCTGATTCAGAGATATTTGAGATAAATTGAAAGCAATTAGTTTAAGATTTATTACAGAAGAATTTCAAGTAGATGAAATATTAAAACTGAAGCAAAAGGAATAGTTTAAAAATAATAATACTGAACACTAATTTCACCATCTAAAAATCTAATAGAATTAAAAAAACTATATATTAATATATAAGAAAATAGGATTATTTATGAGTATTTAAAATTAATTATTTAAATTGCAAATTCTTAAAACTTTGAAATAAAATGATTATGTGATTTAAATAATCATAGAAATTTTAATTCATAATAATCAGATTAAGCCTTAAAAGACTTTCAAAACAAGCTTAAAATTATTAAAAGAAACTAAAATAGTTTTGAGAGTAGTAAAATCTTAAGCAATTTTAAAGTTAATTTTAGAAAAAGTTTTTATAAACGAATTTTGAATTAATTTTCTAATTATGCTAAGTTTTTTACCTAAAAAAAATAAAAAATTGCATATTATTATATAAAATTATGAAGTTATCTATAAAGTCTTAAAATACAAAATTTAGTATAAAAGGTCATTAATTACTTATAAAATATAACTGATTAATTAAAAATTGCTAAACAAAAACTATTAGATTTAGAATATTAAAATCTTCAAATAAACTAAATTTTATGAAATTTTATTATTAAAAACAGATTTTTTATTGTTAGTTGAAAATTTTTACTATATTATATTATAAATTTAACTAATTATTTATAACATGTAATATATTATTATAATAAATTATATTTATTATTAGATAATATTAAGATAAAAGTACAATAATATATAAATTTTATTAAATAATTAGATAATTTAAGAAAATACAAGTTTAAAATATAGTAAAAAAGAAAAAAATATAAATATTAAGAATTAGAGTTTAGGAAGAATCCTAAAAACTTATATAAGATAGGTTATAAGTTAAAAATTTTTTTATATACTTTTGATATATTTTTTTTATTAAGATAATAATATAAATTTAAATTATAACCTATTAAAATTAATAAAATAATATAAATTTAATCTATAACATTATATTTATAATATAAAATTTATTAAAATTAAAATTTATTATTATAATTAAAATTTGACTATAATATTATGAATTTCAATATTATTAAGATTTAAAAATATAGTTTTAGCTATTTTTTTTTTTAAAAAAAAGAATATTATCTTTTAATTGTATATTTTTTTATTTTAATCATAAACAATATGTTTTAAATCACAATATAAAAAACAAAAGTTTTTACTAATTCATCTATAATAAAATTTGCAAAAATATGACTTTAGTTATATATAAATACTTATAAAAATATATATAATAATTCTTGAATATCTATTACTGATTAGATTATATAAGAGTGAATTTGTTTTTTTGCTTATATATTGCAATTATTTTTGTTATATATAATTGAGTACCAAAAATAACAATAACAAATAGATTAGTAGTAAGAGGAAATAAAAAAGTTACATTTACAATTATTAATTATTCTAATATAAAAAAAAGTATTATTAATAAAGTATAATTAAATTAATAATATAATAAATAAATACGTGAATAATTTAAAAAATTTTTTTTTGATTACATATTTCTAAATGATTTATCTAATAATCTTACCTTTTTTGTCATTTACACATTTGAGTAATTGTTTATTATTATTAATCAAATAAGTATATATATTACTTATAATATTTGATTAAATTAAAATATTATTTTCTGTTTCAATATTTATTTGATAAAATCTTTATTATTTTAAAACTCTACGTATACAAGCTTTATGCAATCTTCTTTTATTAATCATCACTTGTAAATTTAATTTATTAGTTGATAATATATAATTAATAAAGTTTATATCTAATAAATATATATATATTATAAGTATAAATATAAAAATAAAATAATAAAAATAATTAAAAACTTATACTATGATAATTATTATATAAATGTTTCTTTTTTAAATCTATTAATTAAACTTACAATTGAACAATGTATCAGTTTTTTGTAAATCATTAGATGTTGAATTTTCTTTACTTATTGTAAATAAAGCTACTGATAATTTTAACTCCTTATCTTAAATATCATTTCGATTAATTCTATTATTAATGTATTAAAGATAGTATTATTATTATCATATATATCTAATAAACTATTTTTATTAGAATAATACATTGTCATTGGGTTCATTTTCATTTATCTTAACGTCTAAGTTGAAAGGCTGCAGCAGTTAATTCTACACATTGGAGTTTCTGATTTTAGGATTTTTTTAAGTCTTACAGGTATCTATTATACTTGAATCAACTCGACAATTTATCACGTCTTAAAATTTAAGATATATTAGTCAAATTCATAATGATAAAATTAATAGCAAGTTAGTGTAATATATTACAACAAATCCTAAATAAAGGATAATGTTGAAGGAAAAAGTAAATTTATATGAATTTAAATTGATTTCTTTATTAATAACTTAAAACTCGCAAAAGATTTAATTTACAACTTAAGCAAAAAGCTATTCTATTTATATAAAATGAATTTGCTATAGCTAACTACTTGCTATGCTATAAATTAATTAAATATAAATATATGTTCCAATAAAATATACTTAAATGTGATAAAATAATAAAAATAATATAAACTATAAAAATAATAAAAATAAATAAAATAAATTACAGATATTAGGAAAATTACAGGCGAAATGGAATAAATAGAATAAACAGGCTGTACAAAAAATACAGAAGAAACAAAAGAAATAGATGAAATATAAAATATTGTTAATTACTGTTTGGTATAGCAATAACATTATCTAATGCAAGATCATTATTGATTGGCAAATCTCACGTGATCTTTGAAGCTGTAATTTCTTCTGTTAATAACATTAAAGATTTAGATTTTTTTTCATAGTCAATAATTAATAAGCTCAAATACTTAAAGAAAATCACATTTAATTGTATTTTTTTATCAGAATTTATTAATTAAGAATAAAGTGTTTCAAAAGTTTTTTGATTAAAATTTTTATCAGTATCAAATTAATAATCTAAAATTTAAAATTAAAGATGGTTCCCATAATTATTTTCAAATTTTAATTGAGTTGCAACTTAATTGCGTCATAAGGAAATTTAATTGCGCCACAAGTTGCAATTCAATTACGCCATTTTTTTTAATTGCAGTGATTATCTTTATTTAAAATAAATATTAAAAATATATAATAATATAAATAAATATATATATCTTTATGTAAAGATTTTCTTTATTTAAAGTAATACCTTTAGCTTTAATTAAGATTTAAAATATCAACATATTTAAAATCATTATGTAATTGCCTTGCAACTTTAAAAAAATATTCATATACTTCTGTATTATATTTTCAAGATAGAAAAAGATAAGTTAGATAAAATTCATGATGAATTTTAATTAAAAGTAAAAAAGATTTTGCTAAACTTGTAAAAATATCAAAATTTTGTGAAGCTAAAAAATTGATATATTAAAGATATATAATTAGGATATGTTAAGAAATGGTTTTATATAAAAATGCTATATATAAATAAAAAATAAGTTTTCATAGCCATTTTGATTCTCTCAAAATAAGAAATTTTATGATTAAAATAGTTATCTAATAATTTACTTATTGTTTGTAATAAAATTTTTAAGAAAATAAAATAAAATAAAAAATAAAATAACTTACACATAATAAATAAGTATACAAATAATCCCTTATTATCATTAGATAATTTTTCATTATCCAAAAATTGTTCTAAGTTCTAAGCATTAAATATATGATAAGTTGCATTATTTATTATTTTACTGATTAAGTTTAATTCATTTCTTCTATATAAGATACTTGCTGGTTACTAATATAAAGTAAATGATTATCCATAATATGCTATTGAATTTCTGAAGCTTAATAAACTTACATCAGACATACAAATATTTTGTACTATTTTTTTCTATAATTTGAATCTTGTATATAAACAACTGGTCTAATATTTAGAAAAATAAGACAGTTAAAATTGATTTTATATTCTTTATAGTAAACTGAAAATTTATCTAATGTATTAAACTTTTGAACTGCTGTTTAAGTTTGACAATCAACTTATACCCTATCAGAATCAATAGATATTATGTGAAAGTTTAATTGTGATGTAATATCAATTAGAAGTTTAAGCTGAAGTGTAGAAATAGCATTTGCTATTTTAGAACCGGTATGTGAAATTAAAGTAATTATTATCAGAAGAATCTTTGAAAGTAAAATCTAAAATAACAATTTTTAATCTAATATTTATAATGTAATATATAACAAATATTTTACCTATAGTAAATAAGTTTTAACATCTTTTGCAATAGCTTTCTTTTCTTTTATATTGTTAATAATGATTGAAATATCATTATAATTATTTACTTAAATTTCTTTCAGTTGTAATAAGAAACTTATAATACAACTAAATTATGCAAAATATTGTAATTCAAGTTTTAGTTTAATATTATAACTATCAGATTATTATATTTGTGTGTATCTAATAATTGTTTGAAATACGCAATATGTTTATAACATATATTTAGATTTACTAATTTTTCTTTAGAATTATTTTGAAAATATTTAAATAAAGTATATGTTAAAATTAATAAACAGTTTTAATATATAAAATAGCTAATAAAAAATTTATACTTAATATTTCATAAAGACCGTTTTTTAAGATTTGTCAAAAAATTTTAGTGATTTTAGAGATATACTTTTGAGAATAACAAGAAATTTGTAAATTCAGTAAAATAGCAAATGTTTTATTTGCCTTTGACATTTCAGAAATTTAAAGCATTATTTAATAAAGACCCTTAAAAATAGATTTTTATTAAATACATCTTGGCTTGCCTTATTTATAAATATTTATCAGAATGAAAAATCAATATTAGAATCTAAACCTTTTGATTTGTCAGTTAATAATTGGTATACTGTAATTCTTATACATCAGTATACTGAAGATGATTTACAAGTACATTTTTTTTTAAATAGTACTTCAGAACAAATTTTTAGTTTTTAGATGTAAGTGTTAAATATGCAATATTATTTTAAAATACTTTATCATTATTCAATACTAAACATGTATTACAAATATCTTGTTTAGCAAACGCTTACATTTTATAGATTGAATATACATTGTTATTAAAAAAATTTTATTATAATAAGAATTTAAATATTTTATTAATAAATATTTTATAAAAATATTTATTAATCTGATTGATTATTTATTTTGTTTTTACATAAAACTGTTGGTTGAATTCTAATTTTTGATTTTTAGACAAATTGTTAAAATGAAATTCAGATAATTTTAAAAATAAGTCTTTAGCAATAATTTCGCATCATTACATCCCTCCAATTTTTACTAGAATTTTTTCAATATATTATTAATACTTTACTTTCTATCTGATAAACTTTAATAAGATTTTCTTTTTATAAGTATCTCAATAGGTTTATCAAATTCATCAGGCCTATAGAAATTATTTAAGTTGCTAATATATTTAAAAAATTAGTAATTTTAAGTTGCTTATTTCTCAAATTGCAACCATTTTTCACATGTCTTGTCAAGTTTGTTTTTTTATATTTTCTGTATAAAGCTATTCATTTTTCATAAATACATTTAACCATGATACTATTGTAAATATATGTAATGTTAAGATTATTTTTAAATATTTTAGCATATATTTTCAATCTATTTCTAGTTAATTTAGTTAGTAAAAAGAACAAGTTTTTAACTTTATTTTTAAAGTTTTTATATAACGCATTGTAATGCATTATTTGATCATGTAATATATAAAATTAAAACTTAAAATTAAAATAAATAATGCAAATTAAAATATTAACCTAACTAAATATAACCTAAATTATACAATTTTAACTTTAATATTTGACTAAAAAGTTAATATTTTAATACATTCTTAAATTATGATCCTTATAAAATTAATGATGCAAAAAATTTCTACTTTAGAAGTTTCTGGATCCTATTTAGGGATTAGAGTTTATAATTGCATGTGTATAACATTAAAGGTTAGGCTTATGATTGTATTTGTGTAATATTAGAAGTTAGGATTTATGATTGCATTTGTATAATACTAAGGATTAGGGTTTATGATTGCATTTGTGTAACATTAAGGGTTAGTTAAGGGTTAGGGTTGTGATTGCATTTGTGTAACATTAAGGGTTAGGGTTGTGATTGCATTTGTGTAACATTAAGGGTTAGGGTTCATGTTTGCGTTTGTGTAATATTAAGGGTTAGGGTTCATGCTTGCATTTGTGTAACATTAAGGGTTAGGGTTCATGCTTGCATTTGTGTAACATTAAGGGTTAGGGTTCATGCTTGCGTTTGTGTAACATTAAGGGTTAGGGTTCATGCTTGCGTTTGTGTAACATTAAAGGTTAGGGTTCGGGTTTGCATTTGTGTAACATTAAGGTTAGGATAACTTCAACTTTTTTAATTTATTTGTGATTTATATATAATTAAAAGTATCTATACTCTTTAATTTAAATTAATTATTTATTTTAATTGTATATATTATTATAAAAGTATATAATTGCATATAATTATTAAAATTTAAATTATTTTATAAATTATTTTATAGTTTGCAGTAAATAATGTAATAAGAGATAGGATTTTTTCACAGTTTTAAATTTACATTTTTTTCTAATTTGTTTTAATCTAAATCAACTCCAATTTCAGCTCTAATTCGATTAAACCAAATCTACTATATCTTAAGTTTGACCTTTTTTTCGTCGCGAAGTGACCCGGAGTATCGCCTGGGTAGAATTGCTAATTATTGAATAAATCACGTGTCTCGCAAAAAATACACCTCTGTTTTTTTTTCATTTTTTTTAAGTATTCTGGAAACTTGGAATTTTTTCGGTATGTGATTCCTTATTTGTCACATTATTTGTCACTGGGACTATCACTTAATGCCGTAATTCTGGCCAAAAAATCGGGATCGAACACTGGCTTTAGCCAGAAAATAACGATGAACAAAACCCAGGGCTTAGCTACTCATGATGTCATCGGGTCAGTTAATGATATTACCGTAACTTAGTGTAGATGGTTGGATTTTACTACGATACACTAAACACACCTAAACAACTTTTAATATAATGCCTCGACATAGCAAAAATAATACCGCACTTTCTTTCTTTACCTACGCAGAGAGTAAAGCATTAGAATATGGAACAAAAAAGGTAATTGATTAAAAAAATAAACATAAAATCTTATTAAATCTGAACTATTATACTAAACTTTCTGAGCTTTTTATAACTTTATAGCAACGACTAGGACGAGATTCTATGAGAGAATATGATTCCTGTTACTTATGTCTTCAAAGAGCTAGGGATCCAGTTTGTTGTACACAAGGTCATTTATATTGTAGAGAATGTATTTTGGAAAATATTTTGGCACAAAAAAAAGAAATCCTACGTCAACAAAAATTATTAGAAGCTAAAGCAAAAGATGAAGAAGAAGACGACAAAAGGAAAGCCGAATTAGCTAAAGAAGCTGTAATTCAAGAATTCGAGAGACAACAAGTTAGAATCACTCCTATTAAAACGAATAATAATGGGAATGGAGAGGTTAAATCAAAAGTTAATGGATCATTCTTAAATGAAAGTAATGCACTAGGAAAGAAAGGTGATGTTGAAAAATATCATGTAAGTGCTAGAATTGAAGATAGTTCTGTTAAAGCTATTGAATGGACCGAATCATTTCATAAAGGTATGCGAAAAGTGGTAATTGTTAATTGATTCTTAAGGGTAGATGATTAATCGTTTTTATAATGTTTTATAGATAAAAAGAGAAAGTTTCAAATCGATGAAGAACAACTTGCAGCTATAGCAAAACGGGAACAAGATGACGCATTAAAAAAGTTGGAAGAAGAAAGAGTAAATTTTTTAATTTTTAGATAAGGATTGATTGATTTTATTTATAATTTTATCATCATCATTATTATTATTTTTAGATTCTCGCGTCAAAGCCTAAATTACCTAATTTTTGGCTGGTATGCTATATACTTTTTTTTTTTTTTTTAGATAAATAATTAAATATAAACTCGAATTTAATGTGAATTGAATTTATTATAGCCTTCGCTTACACCATCTGCAGATCCAGATAAGGCAAAACAGGTAAAGCAGCAAACGATGTGTACTGCTGCAGATCCAGAACATTCAATTAGGTATACTGAAATTTATAAAAATAATTTTTCGTTTGTAAACGATTTGCTAAAACTTGTTTTAATATGATATCTAGCATGAAAAGTTTGATTCCTACAAAATTTACAGAGGATAAAGATCCTACTTCTAAAAAAATCAATTTAATTTGTCCTTCATGTCGTAAAACTTTAACAAATTCTTTAAAAATATGTTGTAAGTATTTTTTTTGTTTTATATACGTTTCGACTTTCAAAGAAAAAAAATTTCTCAATAATCAATTAATGTATTGTCAAATTTATTAGTAATGAAACCATGTGGGCATGTTATTTGTAAAATATGTGTTGATAGGCTTGTTCGAAAAACTAAACAATGTTTCGTATGTGATGCTAAATGTAGGGACAAGGATATTGCTGATATGTCAGGAGAAGGTAACACATATTTTGTATATATAACTTAATCGTTCAAATATTTTAATTAACTATATATATATATATTTCTTAGGTACTGGATTTGCAAGCGGAGGTGGCAAAGTAGTAGCAGAGAGATTTGATGTCGCGTTTCAATAATAATAATAAAAAAGAACAGTCAAAACCATGTAATTTAATTGTTAACATAATTGTAAATTGTAAAATGTAGACAACAATTCAATTTAAATGTTACATAACAATCATAAAATTATAATAAAATTAATTTTTATACGGTTAAATAATTCAAGATAAACATTCTAATATTCTAAAAATAATTTATAATTCATCTCTGGTTGGTTTTTTATCATCACTTCCTATTTCTGCCTCAAATTCATCAAAGAATTTATCAAGTTCTTCATTTTGTTTTTTATCATCAGAAAGTTTATCCTTTTCGTCTTTTGTTGAAGGCTCTGAGGTAGGAGTAGATGTTGTAGCTGAACTAGATGAGGAAGGTTTTCCTTCTTCTTGAATTGGTATTTGTTTTTGTGTATCTTTAACAACTTTTGGTTCATCATATTCGGGATCAGGTGGTGTTACTTGAACTTGACCATCTGGTTGAATCTTAACATCAAGGTCAATGATATCATCATCATTATCTTCAACTACTTCACTAATCTTTTCCTTTTCCTCCTCTTTTGAAGTTGTCTTCTTGGTTTCTAATTCATCTAATTTTCTTTTAGCTTCTAATTCTGCATCACGATACTTTATAAAAGTTTCATTTGAAAATTTTTTGGCTTCTTCAATATCATCAGTAATTAAAATGTTATCAAATATTGTACCACTTTTAACTTGCCATAAGTCAAAACCGATAAAAGAAGTATTATATGCGTGAAGTAATTTATCTTCTTTATATGCAGGATTGGGTATTAATGGTGCATTCCATGGACCTTTATAATTTGGATTATCAATTATTTTTGGTTTCCACTCTCCTTGATATTCTGGATTTGGTATGTGTGGTGGTTCCCATTCTCCGTCCATATCATCTATATATATAATTCACAAAAATTCAATATTTAGTATAAGAAAAAATGAAAAATTTATCTGGAAAAAAAAAAATTTTTTTATATTACCATCCCAGTCGTTTGGTTTTTCTGCATCAGGATCAGGAATAGTTGGTGGAACATCTTTCCAATCATCTGGTTTTTTATCCTCAGGGTCTGGAATTTTTGCCTCATCAACCCAATCCTCGGGTTTCTTTGCATCCGGATCTATTAGAATTAAAAAAAAAAATTTTTTTTTAAATAAATAAAAAAGTATATCTATACATAAATATTTCATTGTGAATAGAAACTAACCGGTAATTTCCTTTGGAGGAAGTAAATCAAAATCTTCCTCTAATTTTCCAGATGCTTCTTCTTTATCGTCAATTAATACCTCATAAGTCTAAAATAAAAATATGATTAGGTTCATGAAATAAGCTTATATAAAAAATATGTTTGAATACTTACTTTATCAGGATTTAATACTAAAGTATATAAATGCGTTAATTGATCTGATGGTGCTTTAATTTGTTTCTTAATTTGTTTATTTTCATTATCATAATTTAAAATTACGTGAACTTTTCTAGTTGGTCCACAAATATCGGGCTATAAAAAAAAAAAAGTAATCATATGACAAATCATGTGAGTAAATGAATAATAATAGCTGTCCAATCAACGTCTTTCTAGGGTTTTTATTTGATCATACTTACTCCAAACATGATATTATACTGAGATTCTCCTTTGAAATTAAGGGAATCAAAGTTGGGTGGCAAAAGCTGATTACAAAAAAAAAAAAGGTTGGATTCATTATACCTTGTACACCTTGATAAAAAATAAAATAAAAAAAAATATTGAATTGAAAATATACCTTGACATAACCTCCACCACAATCGATGCCCTGTTCATGTTTAACCGAAAATTGAACAACTTCAAAAAGAAAAAAAAAAATTTACCAATTATTAATGTTTCGATTTATGATAATACGACAGAATCAAACCGGAAGTAAATAAAGTACCAAGAGTTTTATCAGTATTATCAATTGTTTTGTCTAATTTACTCGAAATTGCATAAAATTTTGAATCTTGTGTAGTTTTTAATCCACGAGATTCTGTTTCATCGGCATAAAATTTCCCTGAAGATACTATGAAATTTCCAAGCCCATCTTGATGTTTAGATTGTATCCAACGCTATTAATTAAAGAGGCAAAAAACTTTCATTAGAATTTTAAAAACCAGGAAAAAAAAGTCCGCGTTAAAAAAAAATATGCATATAACATACCTTTTCCCATTCTGCATCAGTAAACGTTTCTTTTAAATATACTTCAGCTAAAGTAATGGTAGATAAGGATAAAATACTTGCTGCAAGAAAAACAGAGTATCGTTTCATTTTTTTTTTTCAATTTTTTTTTTACCGAAAACTTAATACCATAACGAATACCTCAAATCTCGAACGATTTTATATTTGAAAAAAAATTTCGATATTGAAAACGTGGCAAAAATCTATCCATTTTTAACTATATATGAAAACGTGGCAACAATTTTAACGTAAAGATATATTTTTTTTAATTTTATCTCAAATTTAACTATATTAAGTTTGGGTAACTTTGTCATCGTGTTTCAAACAGAACTTACTATAGTTCTTTAAAAATCATTTTTTCTAAAATTTTTTTTTATTAAAGAAAGATATCTTACTGATCATTATTATATTCTCCATATTACTTTTTCTTTCTTTTAGAATTGTAAAACATGTCTGATGATCTTGATATCGATAAATACCTTTCAACTGAAGCAACACAATTACAGAAAGATCAAGAAGTCGAACGTATTCTATCTGCGTTCAAGTTAAATCCTTTCGACCTTTTAGATCTTTCTCCTTATTGTACAGAAAAAGATATTAAAAATGCTTATAGAAGGAAATCTTTACTTATTCACCCTGATAAAACAAGCCATCCTAAGGCACAAGAAGCTTTTTCTTTATTGAAAAAGGTATAGACTTTTTTTTTCATTTATTAATCTAACGTGTCATTTATCATTTAATCTTTTATATTTATATCGATTTTTAGGCAGAAACAGACTTATCAAATGAAAAATCACGTCAATTCTTATTAACAATTGTTGATGAAGCAAAAATAACCTTAATTAATGAACAAAAATTAAAACCTAATGATTCAATTATTAATACTCCTGGATTTAATTTACAAATTAAACAAAAAATCAAAGAAATTTTAATAGAACAGGAACTACGTAGACGTAAATTACTAAAACGTGATTTAGAAGCTCAAGGTTTAGCCGCTCAAAAAGCTGAACAGGTTGAAAAAGAAAGGAAAAGAAAAGCCGAAGAGGATAAATTATGGGAAGAAACTAGAGAACAAAGGGTCAATAATTGGAGAGATTTTCAAACTAAAAAGTCAAATAGTTCTGGTAGTTCTGCTAAAAAGAAGAAAAAGTTGGGAAATGAATTTAAACCACCAAAAGTTTTGGCTGAGGATCCCGCCAAACCTTATATAAAACGACATACGAATTCTTAATCTGAAATCGTAAAATGACTCAATTTTTTTTTTTTGCAAAACTGTATTTAAACAATATATATTTATTTATTTACAAACGAAGGAATAATGCTAAATTTCAGCGGAATGATTCACTAGATCATAATAAATACACAAAAGTCCTTATCAATTTTTCTGGGGTGAATATCATTTCTTTATGCCTTTATTTTTTTGGTCTCTTTGATTTCTTTGACCTTTTTTCGATCTCGGAAATTTCTTCAACGGCCGGAACTGATTTTCGTTTTCTTGAAGAAGAAATGTGTATTGGATTATCAATTACCTTTTCGTTTTTCTTTTTCCGTTTCTTTGAAGACTCTGCCACTTCTGTTTCTATTAAACTTTCCTCGATCGTTGCGATTAATTGCTTAATAGCTTCAGGTTCAATGCTAGGTTGCTTACCTTCTTTTTTGGTCTTCGAAGAACGTGACTTTTTATGTTTATGAGGTTTAGTCCTTAAATGACGATGGCTTTCCTCAGTCGCATTACTATTAGATAAAGAATCTTCCGAATCTTCCACCCTGATATCCTCCTCACATTCCATAGGTGTAGTTAAAGTTTTGGCAGGTTTGGACGACTTTGAAAATTTAAGCTTTAATCTTGTAGAACCAGTCATATCCTTCTTTGGATATTCAAGTCTGATCAGACCTTGATCCACACCATATAAAGTGTTTACATAATTCCTAATGCCAAGGTCAGGGTCTGATGTGCTGAGACTTTTTAATAAATTTTTAACCTCAAAGTCGTCTCTGTTATAACCAAGGATCCACAAGGCTCTTAGAGACATTTTCCTGACACTATAATGATTTCCTACCCTAATATTTATTTTTTGTTATACTTATAATATAAAGCAGTAATTAATCATTTATGAAACGATCTTTAAGATATCTTACTTACTTGGCATAGTAAATGAATTCATGTTTATTTTTATCGATTACTTGGTTCATCATTAATGATGATTTGGCCTATAATTAAAAAAGTGAAATTGTATTCGATTCAATTATGTTCATATATATTATATAATTTATACAAATTGATAATTAGACTGCATAAATACCCATAAAATGCTCTCAAGTACCACATCTTTATAGGATCCTAGAGACCTATCTCTGCGCATAATTTCCTCGATTATATTTATAATTTCACTTTTATATTCTTGATCTTCAAGCGAAAGATAAAAGACTTCTCCGGATGTGGATGTATCTTTGTTGCTTTTACTATTTTTTTCGATATTATTGATTTTCGCAAAAGAATTTGCTAAACTTCGAACTAGTATATTAATTAAGTAATCGTCGGAATACTAAAATACAAATAAAGTACGTAAGGAAAAAGAATTTGATGATGTAAGTTATAATTAGGTCTAATTACATACATAATTCTTTGAATTATCATTCCATTTCAATCGTTGATATAAGAATTTCTTGATTTCAAGTGGAGCTAAGTTATTCGAATCTCGTAAACGTGATATAGAAGCTATCATCGCCTAAAAAGCATTTAAATATATAATCGTTATATAAAAATTATCATCCAAAATTTATTTTACAAAGAAAAAATATATTAATCCTTACTTTTTGTAAAAAATATTTTTCCCAGCTGTCAAATGAGTTCGGCAATGGAATGTACTTATCTTCCTCATTTTTTTCACAATAAATGCTTTCATAGAGTTTCAGCAAATGTCGAGTGCCAATTCCATCCAGATCATCCGATCCAAACTATTTCGAAAAGAAAACTTATAATAAATAAGCTTCTTTGGATTATTCTATTCATTATAAACCCGACTTACGTTTGACAAGGATTTTACTGCCTCAATGCGTATATCATAAAAATACCTAAAATCATTGACAGTTCGCATTAGAGTCGTCGCTGCAGCTTTGCTGTTATGCTTTGATAAAGCTTGAACAGCCTTGTAATAATAGAAATTGAATGGTAAGTTGTAAAAAAAAAACATAGTAAGTTAACAATAAAATTAAACTTTTATGAACTAACCTTATATTGGTCAATTACGTCAATCGACTCTTCCAATAAATTTGACCACATGTATGGAGGAAGTGAAAATTCAAATTTTGCAAGCCAACTAAATTCCGGATCAACTCGGATATATTCCCATTGTTCGCTATGTATATTATTTACATAAATATTATATATAAATAATAATAAATAATTGTAATTAATTTGTCTTTTAAAGTGATAATTACCTGGCATTACGAGCTGCTGGATCATCAGCCCATTCGTGAATCATCCATTCGTTATCAACATTGTTTTCAGGATCCAGACCAAAAAACTCGGGAAGTTCCTCTTCCATATTATATTCAACCATCATGTCTCGCATATACGCTACTTCCTCATCATTGGTAACTTCCTTCCTAACCATACGTGGTTTAATCATAACTTTAGAACGCTTATACTTAGTGTGATAATGGATTGTCTCAATTTGATGCGGTTTATGGATGTCCAACGTGTTGATATATTCATAGCCGTCAGGTTCCTTAACTGACACTTCTAATTTGCCCTATAATGAAAAACATTAAGAATAGGTAAGAATTGGATTCTTTTATAAACAATCAAATTTCAATTAATTCATACCGTAAAATAAGCTGAATTCAAAGTGTTTGAGCTGTTTAACGCAATTGAATTTGTGTTTTTTTGCTCTATATCAAACTCAACAATCAAATTTTTCCGAGAAAATTTACAAGCAACTTTAAATATCGGACATCCAGAACCATAGATCCATTGACGTGAAAAGGCATTGATCTCATCATGAAGCTCCCGACGTATGACAAATTTACATAAAAGCAAAAAGTCTCGTGTATTGAGGAAACCTTGGAGTTTATTCATCTCCAACGAAGACTTTGCATCACCCAAAATTAGGTAAATCAAACCCGGCATTCTACGAGAATATCCAAGTAATGATAAACGTTTGTCTAACATCCAGATGACAAGAGATGCTTTGGTTTGTATAAAATCAAAGCTTCCTACTGATAACGGAAAATTCCATTTATCTGAACATATTGCATATTGATTGACGTCCTTTTGAGTAACTGATTCGATTCTCTATAGCATTTATATATACATAGAACAAAGATGTTAATAAATAGGTATTGTAAAGGAATCTATGCAATATATTAACGTACCTTTTTACGATCCAACCTGATTTTATCCTCTGAAAAGACCGTCTCGTAATACATTTCAACCCAATAATACGACAGACCAAGACCCAACCACAAATCTCTCCTATGAAATAAACCATCAATATGAGGTTATGATCTTTTGAAAAAATAAACTATAAGAATTCGTAACATACCATTTATAAGGCGAAAGAAAAATGCCAAACCACTGTTGGGCTATTCCATGCGCTATAAATTGCATCGTTTCAAATCTTTGCTCGATAATACGATAGTTATGTAGTAATTGCGAACTATTTATTCATTTTAAATTGTAAGCATATTTAATAATTATAAAATGAGAAAGGATAAAATATGAATTAAAAATGACTACACACTTGCAAATAATAAGACCGGCAGTAATCGAAATACCATGATATGCGCCTTCAACAAAAACTATGTTTAACGATTTAAAGGGAAATCTAAGATCTTTTATAGATGGATAAAAAGAACTTGAATGATACGTGTCATCATTAGGTACAGATGAAGGAAATTTTTCTATAAACCAATTAATAATCTGGAAATTAAAGTTCAATTAATATAACATCAATGATATTACAGGTATGTGTAAATTTTAGCTTACATCAGATACCCAGTATTTACTGATATTAGGACTTTCACTTGGCAACATTGTTGGCTCAAGATATTCTGATAGCCGATCAGTAATAAAAGCCTTAATCTCTGGTCTATCTTGGGGTAAAGCAACATCGTCTTGATACAGTAAATTTCTAATTTTAGTAAAAGGACCACAAGCAAATCCAATAAATTGCGCCGGAACAGCAACATCTTGTTCATAATAATATGTTCTCTGATACGGATTGTCAAGAGAATGGTCCTAATGCAAATAATGATCAAAATATTTTGTTATTCAGCAAAAGAAAAAAATCAAATTAGATTTAAACTATTAAATCTTTACCACTTTAACCAAATTTCCACTCGCAACTACATTCAGTTCATCATATCCTTCAACATCCTTAACAGTAAATATCAAATCCCATGTGCATTTGTCATTGAATCGATTAAGGCATGGAAGCCAGTACCTAGTTACACCACCTACTGGATGGTTAATGGTAAAGACATAAGGGTCCAGCTATACGTAATTGATGATAAATTAGACAAAAGTTTAATTACATGCCAACTATTATGAAAATGAAAATTAACCTTACTATAGATTTATTTATTTCGCGATTAGGATCAGGATATACAAAATGTATACCAGATTGAGGTTGCTTTAACTTGTATTCCACACGAACTTTAAATGGTTTTATTAACCCTTGCTATAATAAAATAAAGCAATCGGTAATATCACATTTAATCATGTAAGTTCCAACAAAATATAAATAGACGTTAACAACAAAAATATTGATAGGTACTTCGTCTGTTTGCATAATCTCAACTATTTCTTTAGGTACAGAAACCATAATTTCACCTTCTTGTCCAATATTCAACCTATTCTCATTTGAATAATGTGCAATAGGGATATCGAAAGGTGCGACAAGGTCATTAACTGTTATGCGTTTAATTGCTTTTAATTTGCAAATATAAAATAAAAATGTTAAATATTATTCAAAATATTTATATTTATTTAATAATTCTTTCTTTGATATTCGAATTGATTTAATTTTATATATAACTCTTTATAATTTTCTCTTATTTTTTATTTGAAAATATGTTTGTTTAAAAAAAGTTATTTAATTTCAGAAACGAAAGTGGAAACATAAGGATTTTAAATGAAATGATATTATCAAATCATCACTTTGATGTATTCATTAAATTAAAATTAATATACATACCACATTGCCTACAATGTAATTTGATTAAACAGATATCTTCAGTAAGCGGAAAGAGAAAAAGCTCAGTGAATCCCTGATAGTAAAAAAGTTAGTATACTAATAAAGGGTATCGTAATTAATAAGGATAGTACAAAATAACTATACCTCGATTGATTCTTCAGAGAGATTTATAGCTAAATTGACAACTTGATGCTAAAGTAAATCATTCAAAAAGAAATCATTGATTAATACAACATAAATAAAGAGCGTAAAATAAGTTGACTTACGGAAATTATATATCCACGTTCTTTTTGTATTACATCAAAATGTCGATTCACGAAATTCATTTTACTTGTTTTCGCCGATTTCGAACCTTTTGATTCTTGAAATTGTACTTGAGTCATAAAGGAAATTGCATGAAAGAAAGTTTTATCTACCTAAAATTTTGAAATGATCATTTACGTATATATCATGACAAATGATCAACCGTAAATTTCATTTTCATAATTTTGGCCAAAATTAGTTAGAATTAAAATCTCGCAAAATTATATTATTTGCTAATCATTTATAAATAGAAAACTGCATTTTATAAAAATGTGGTAATTAAACAATTTGATTTAAAAAGAAAAAGATAAAAGATTACAATATATAGCTATTATTAAATAAATAAGACTTGGATTAGGTTATGAATTTAACAATATAGTCTAAATTACATAATCTGTGATTTCATAATGTGTTGTTTTAGTTATTTCCTATATTGAATCCTTTATAATGATATGATCTAGTTGTTTGGTATGACTTAACTATACTGTGTTTATATGACTATTTCTTTGTTTTTTACAAGCTTTTGATTGCTTTCTTGTGATCTTTATATTATCAATGATCAGTTATTTAGCTTATTTTGAGTTCATTTTTATGGTTTATTAGCAATGTTTTAATGATATTTTGCGATTTTTAGATAATATACTGGATGCTAAGGGTGACTTATTTAAAAAAATTATGCATATTCCTGTCTTTTATATCATCAAGAGATGTAGTGCCAATTTTTTATTTCTTTACAATATATTATTTTATTTTGATGCATTAAACTAAATTTGATTTTTATTTGATGTTTTTTAATGTTTAAAAAAAAAGTTTAACTTATTATCTTATAGATCTTTAATCAAAAAATATTATTATCTTATCAATGAAAGAAGTAATATTTATTATATTAGAAAAAATATTATGCTTATTTAATTTATAATAGTAATTATATTTATTTTAATTACAATTTATTTCTAATACATTAAATTTTAATCAAAATATCATTTTTTAAAATAATTTTCTTCTATACTATAAATTGATATCAGATATTTTTATAAAAAATTAATTCATTTTATTTAAAATCTATAACAATTTATTTACAATTTTTGATTGGAAACTTGTATATAAAATTTATTTGTCATATGAACTTTTATTTATAATTAAGATTATGTATATACCAATTTTTTATTATAATAAATTATATAAATTATCTTAGAGAAATTCTTAGAAAAAATTTTAATAGATATTGTCTTATTTTTTAACTATTCTAGATTTTTAGTAAAAATAAAATTCTAGAAAAATTTTAAAATAGTAAAGTATTAAAAATTTACTAAGCATTTAAAATTAAAAATTAATAAAAAAATTATTTTTTTAAATTAAACTTTTATTTTATTAATTTTATATAATAAGCAAAGATATACATAATAAAATAATATATAAAGATTTTATAAATATCTGATTAGTTATATTATATTTTTAATATAATATTTTTGTATATAAGATTTTAATTATAATAAAATACTGAATTTTTAGCTGTAATTATTATATTTAATTAATTAAATTTATAAATCATATTAAAATATTTTTATAAAAAATTATAGATTAATTATATTCACTATACTAATTATACTAATTATATTAATTATTATACTAATTTCAACTTTGATTATATTTATTTCGTGATCTATATAACAACCAGATAAATTTTAGTACATCAAACTGGGATATCAAACATATAGAAAATTTTGTCAAACTAGAATCTGGTTTTTTATTATCCAACTATTTCTTTAAATACCTTGTAAATAATGCTTAAACGCAAGTATTGCAGTAAAAGTTATTCAACAACTCTTCTTATAGCTAGAAAAATTATTTCAGAAATACATTATGGACCTTTTTCTTATGCATAGTAGATCACGAGTGAAAGAAATATAAATAACTAAATAAAACTACTAGTTCTAATAAATTTAAGTATAAAAACGCTTACAAAACTCAATGGCCGTAATTTTATTATTACTATTTTAAAACCTGATATAGGAACTTTGCCTGGTTCAAAATATCAAGTAACTTGTGAATCAAAGCATAGTGAAATATGCTCAAACTCTTCAGTTGCTATTACATCATTGTACCAAGATTTATTTCGTACAAAAATGAAATTTTCTGGATCGCTTGTTATGGGATTTGACCAATAGGTTATTGTAGAAGAATTACTAAAAAATATTCAATTTCAACCTTTTGAGATTTCTGTAAAAAGATTTTGAATAATAGTCTTTAGTGTTAACCTGTCAAAAAATCAAGAATGGAACTATGCTGGTGCTGAATATCAATCGTCTTTTATTGATAATGTAGAAAAAAAGCAATTTTTATATGTTCAAAGTTTTACTGATAAGAAATGTATTCTTATTGTTTATGAAAAAAATGAACGTTAAACAATTATTTGTGGAAAAAATCCAACAGATGTTTGGTCTAAAATAGATCACAAACCAGAATTTAATGCTAACAAACCGTTTGATATTGATAATGAATATACACAAGTATTAATTAGCCAACTGTGAATTTTATCATGTACATCAGAAGAATGGAATAACATACTTTTATTACAACAAATCTTTGAATATTATTTCAAGAAAAGAACAAAATCTGATATCAATTGGCTTGAATTTATCGAGAATTAGAAAAATCAACAAAGTGAAATTATTGAATTACAAACTTCTTTGATGCAGGTATATGAATCTAAGTATCAAATAAATTCACAAGAACTTTATATCTGAAGGACAATGCTTTAATATATGGGCTGTATAAAAATTACATCCTATAATAAAAATCAATCTGAGGTAAGTAATGAAAATATTTATAAGTACAAATAAATAATAATAATAAAACAAAAAAATATTTATTTATTTAAACTATATTTACAGTTTGAATTTAGACAAGATCAATAAATTCAGATAAAGATCGTGCGGCATTACAGACTTTGTATGATCTTAGTTTTCTTCACCTCATACCAAATGAATGTTATCAGATTGAAACTTTTTGAAATTGTATTCAAGAATCATTGAATGTAAACAAAAAAGGTCAAGATGGCTAGAGGCGTATTTTATTAATTGTTGCAGATCAGTTTCGTATGATGAAATTAAAAATAATTTGAATGTTAGTAAATATGTTAGAAACTTTAATCCAGAAGATGGATAATATTCAATTCAAATTATTTTTTATTATTAGATTATCTCATCAGATACAATTTATGAAGTATGTCAGTATGTAAGACTACATGGTCTAGGTGCTAAACATATTGAAAAACCTGTTTTTACTTATATAATAATTTCTCAAGAAAAGTCTGACCAGTTACAACAATTTTTGGATGATAAAAATAATGTTGTAATAAGTAGCTATAAAACAGAAACTAAAATTGGACTTCTAGTAAAATATCTTAAAAATACGAAAAAAGCTTTATGAGAAAAGTTTAGCATACAATTTTCGGATGGTATTAAACGAACATCTTTTATGACATTTTTGCAAGAAAAACAATATATTTATTAAGAAGATCTTGGTGATCTTTATTTAATTTGTAGTCGTTATGGGTATGAAATTTTTGCAGATATGAAATAATTTGTTGAAAAAAATTTTCAAGACAATAATCTTCAAGTAGGCAATTTACAATTCATATGTATTTATGTAATCATAAACCTTGCTTATTTATTTTTGATTTATTTTATTATAAATAAACTATTTTTTATTATTACCAAGAAAAACTATATCAAAAAACTTGAACATTTGCGTTGTTACTTTAAAAAGTCTTATGAACAAGAACTTGAAATTGCTACAAATGGGACTGTTTCTCATAATGCTTACATTAGCTACTGTCTTCTATATACTTTTGGCATTTGTACAGAATCACATGATTGTGAATATGTTAAATGTGAACAATTATTTGAAATCTTTCACTAATTAAAAAAAGATACTTCCGTTATATTACATAATGAACTAGATAAATAACATGAACACCTTCTATATTATCTTGCATACCAAACGTGCAAAGTGTATTTAAATGTACAGTTTAACGCGAATTTATTAAAATTAGATGAAAAAGGAGCGCTTATAGTTATAGATTATAAGATGAAGGTATTACTTAAAAGTGCAAGGGAGACAAAAGAACAATTTTTTAGAAAGAAGGGTTAGACTCTATATTCAGTATTGGTATATACTCGTAAAACAAATTCTCTTGAATTTGATATCTAAGCATATGATCACTGGTCTAATGATTCACGTTAAAATGCATAGTTCACAGCATCTAGTCTTCATACTGTTATTGAATCTATGGAAAAAAAACTAGAGTGGGTTAGCATTATCTCTGATAACAGAGCTCATTACCATAATATAGATCTAATGATAATTTTGAGACATTGGCTAGATTGGTATAATATTTGGTCTAAAAAGTGGATATTTCTTAAGCCTAAGAAAGCGAAGACAACTATTGATAGTCATCATGCTCAGGTCTATTTAAATCTATCTATTTGAATTATATTATAATTTACTACTTACCTTACATTTGAATAGATTGCTCATGCTATCAATTGGCATGTAAAATTGGGATTTAATATATCATCGAGAAAAGATATTGAGGATGCAATATCTGGAATTTGTGAAATATCTGTATTTCATTTAGAATTGGATAGAAAAAAAGGTATATGATATTTTATCAAATTAAAATCAGTTAAATTATTAGCAAATTTTCAAACTATCTTTCTTACAGAAGTTAGAAAAGCCAAAAATAAATTATCTAGAATTTCAAGTTGGTTTGAATGGTCATAGCCTCTTACTGGTGAATATGCTAATTGTATTCAGGCAAGAGATATTGCAAATCTTGGTGTCTGAAAAAAATTTTTTCCAAAAGATTTAGAGAAATTACAATCAAAAATAATTAGAAAACCAAATCCTAATGTATTAACGCCTTCAATACCTGAGAATATATAGACAATTCTACTGTCAAATGATACAGGTTTTGTGAGCCTACTTTAGCCTATGATAATCTTCAGATAAACAAGCAATTGATTCAATATAAAATATAGAAATTCAGGTAAAAACTAAAAAAAATCATGTGAAAGAACAACTAGAAACTCGTAGAATTGTAAAGGATATGAATACTAATAAAAGAGATTTGGTAAAGAAATTAGAAATAGTATTGGCTAAAGAGATTTTGACGAAAATATCAGATACGTAAAAAGTGATTTTTTAGGTTTTTGTTCATATTTGTAACATTCTGCTCCATTATCAATAACAGATAATGATAAATATTTATCAATCCCATCATCAAGTCACGATCTCTACTCAGATAAAGATAAAAATTCAGTTAAGGTTGGAAATAAGATAATATTGGATTCAAGGTATATATTTTTTGGTTGCAAAATTACAAATAATGACCTAACATTGATCTTGATATTTGTAGTTCACAGTTTTTATTATGATTATTGTCTTGTGAATAGACGTTGAAATCAGTGCAAAAATATGAAAAAAAAGGAGGTAGTAAGCGTATTTCTAAAAAAGTGTGAAACCTCCTACAAGGATATTTTTTAGAAAGCAACGTTAACAAAAGTAAAAGACGTATTGCAGAAAATATGCTTACTCAGCTAAAGCAAAATGTAGAAAATGGTATAATTGAAGAAGAAAAAGTTCTGAAATTAGAGACTATACAAAATTAGATATCTCATTATATAAGTCAATACTGCCAAAAAGTAGCAATAATAGCTCAAACGTCTAAAATATGAATAAATATGAATAAAATGTTGCTTTTTTCAAACTTTGTAATAAATATTTTGTATAATAATGAAAACTGTAAAAAATTTTAATGCTGGAATCCAACTAGCTCACAAGTATATATTATATTTATCTCTTTGAAAGTCTTCAAAAAAATTATTGTACATATAATTTAGGTATTGACATATAAGTGGTTTAGTTTGTGTAATGATCAGATCAAATTTGATGACGTTTCATATATCTTGAAAAAAATTGATGTTTTGATTTTATTAAGAAAATCGTTAAATTTTGCCCCTTTTTTATCTAATAGATTTGTCTGATTGTTATACAAAATACGAATTATATAATATTTTCATATTCTTATTGATAAAAAATAAAAAATAAAAGCTTAATTTTTTTTAAAATAGCAAGAAAAAAAAATAAAAATAAGATGAATCAATCAAAAAACTTTTTTATAATAAAGTTTACTTTCAAATTTAATCTAAAAAATTTATAAAGTTTACTAAAGTAAAAAATTATTAAAATATATATTAAACATTTTACTTTATTAAGAATTTAATTTAACATTAATGATTTTAGAATTTGACTATTTGTATTATTTTACTTAATTTCTTTTAATAATGATATTTTGTCAATTATAATCTATTTATAAATTTTTTTTTTATTTATAAGATATTAGCAAATATAAATACTTTGTAATAAAAAAAAAAAAGAAAAAAATATTAAAAAAATATTTTGAATTAATATTAAATTTGAATTTATTTTACTAAAAAAATAATATTTAATTTATAAAGTAAAAAAAATTTATTTAGCTTTTTATTATAAACATCTATATATTCATTTTTTATTATTAGATAAATATAATAATATTCATATTTTAAACTTTTTTATTAAGGCTATTATATTTTTTATTTTTATATGATTTAATTAAAACTTTTAAATTTCTCTTCTTTTTGATTATAAATCTTAAAAAACAAATAGTATTTTTAATTTTAAATAAGAAAATTAGCTTAAAATCAAAGTACAATAAATCAATATTTTGATAAAAATTACTTTAAATATTTTAATTATAATAATTTAATAGCAAAAAATAATTAATAATATTTTAAATAAATAGTAAAAAATCTTTTTATAATTAATAATATTAAGATTTTTATTAAAAATTAAAAATAAAAATTATTATTTCTATAATTTTCTTATCAATAGACAAAAAAATAATAATAATTTTAGAAATTTGAATATTCTTTAATATTTTTAAATTAAATAAAATTTTTAAATAATTGAGAAATAAAAATAAAGACATTTTATAAATATTTTAAATACAGTTAACTCTTGTTATAGTCACACATTTAGGACATTTTATATTTGATGACTATGATAAAATGTAACTATAAACAAAAAAATTTTTTTAATATAAAATATAAATAAAAACTATAAGAAACATATAATATATCAATTTTATTAATTAATAAACATATTATTTATTATATAATTATATTAAGTATATTACTAAAATCAAAATTATATATATAATATCAAAATGTTTTAATTAGAAGAAAAATAATCTTCAATTAACTTTTGTTGTAAAGATGTAATATAATGCATTTTCAAATATGAAATATAACTTTAAAATTATCCATTTTAAACTTATCATTGATAGGTAATTGTTTGTAAAAGAGGATTATTTTTTTGATTATATCAAATGCTTACATTTTTATAAGCTTTGATATAATTTACCTTTTCCTAAGTTTCATAGATTTTTAATAAGATTTTAATATAATTTTGCGAATTTTACTTTTTATTATTTAGATAATTTGCAAAACCTTTAAATTTTGTCTAGTAATCTTTAATTCTATCTAAAAAATATTGAAAATAAAAGACTAGTAATAAATTTAAACTTTTATATTTTTATATTTCAATATCATTATGATCTATAATCTTTCTTCAAAAAAAATTATACCAAATTTAGAGAAAGTTAACATTACATGAAAAAATACAATGAATTATATAAAATTAAGTTTCAATTAGTAAATAATATATTCAATTTCTATTTAATATATAAGATATAATAATAAATTTGAAAAAAAAAGACTTATATTTAAGAAACTTTTCAATAAAAAAGTAAAGTTTAAAGTATAATTAGTTTACTTTGTTAGAAAGAGAATAAAGTAATTAAAAAGATAATAAATTTAGTAAAAAAAAGAGAAAAATATTTTGAAAGTAAAATATTCATCTGTATATTTCAATTATACTTGTTTGAATTTCTTCAAACGTTGACATTTTTAGAATCAATTTTAAAATTAAAAATTTTTTTATTGACAATGTTTTTTATTAGAGAAATACTTCCATTCAAATGAAGATCTCACTTTATACTCTCAAATATTAATTTTAGCCAATCAATCTTTAACCGAATCTGATAAATCCGATCTGATCCAATCCTCCGGATTTGAAAACCTAAAATACAAAAATTCTTATTTCTATAAAATTACTTTATAAATGGATTTTTTAAAAGCAGAAATCGAAAAGAAACGTAAACTACTCGAATCTGTAAAATCTGAGGATCAAGGATCAAAAAAGAGGAAATATATTCGTCGTTCGGATCTAGAAAAGAAAAGAGAACAACAATATTTATCTGATCAAGCCGAACTAGAAAGAAAACGTGAGGTATTTATTGTGTGAATCAAATTATTTTTTAGATTAGAAAATTTATTCATTAAATTCCGGAATATCAATAATTCTTAAATTTACTATAATACTGGATGATTCTTTGTACGTTTTAGGAAAAACACCGAGAAAAAAATAAAACGGTATAGATTCAATTTAAATAATGTGATTTTACGAATGAAATAACTTCTTTATATCTTATTCACGCATTTTTTTATTAATAGCTTTTACTACTTGCCGAACAAGAAAAAGCTGAAAAGTCGGCTTCAGATAGCGAAGTTCAAAAAGAAGAGGTATATTCAAGAATAAAAAGATATTTTTATATTGATCGATTATTTATTTATTTACATTTGATTTTTTATTTTTAATTAGGATGATGGAAGCGATACTTTTAATATTTCACCAGATGAAGTAGTTCGTCGTTTAAGAGCGAAAGGTCAGCCAATTCGCCTTTTTGGTGAATCTGATAAAGATCGTAAAACACGTTTACGTGCTATTGAACTTATTGAGGAGCGAACCGAGGTATAATAATATGGATCGTCTACCTAATTATATTTATTATTTAAATTATGCTCATTTTAATTTTTTTATTTTTATTCTAACTTTCAAGGGACAACGTAATGATTTTATGAGAACTTTGGAAGAAATGGACACTAATTTAGATTTAGAAGCTTTAAAAAAACAACAAGACGTAGCAGAAAGTCGAACTTCAAAGAAAAAGAAACCAACGGAGGATTCTGCTTTGGTATTATACTTTTTCATCATTTAATTACTATTTTTGAGCAACCACATTATCAGGATTGTTTGTTAATTAATATGGTTAAATTAGGATAATACTCCAATTAGCATTGAACTCTTAGAAAAAGATCCGGACAAACTCTATATTCTTATTTATACCTTTTTAAAGGTGAATATTTATTTTGTACAATTTTATGAATGGGATATTTATTTACCTTTCTATTTTTAGCGTTTAATTCGTGAATGGGAACAAGAAATGAATAATCGTCCAGATCATGTTAAAAGGAGTATGCAAGGCAAACTTGCTGCTGCCACACAAAAACAAACAGATGAATACATGCAACCTTTTTTCAGAACTCTCAAGAAGAAGGTAGAATCTGCTGATTTTAATTGATTTAAAATTTTTTTTTGTTTGAATAATTTATTAATGCTATTTATTTATATAGTCGATAGAACCAGATGTATTGGCGCGGGTGACAGAAATCACACATTATATGCAAAAACGTGAATACATGACTGCGAACGATGCTTATCTACGATTATCGATTGGAAATGCACCTTGGCCTATTGGTATGCTTTCTAAAATATTTGTGAATCAATAATTTGATTTGTTAATTAATTCTATCCTTATTTAACAATCAGGTGTTACTATGGTTGGGTATGTATTATAAATTCAAAACGCTCGTTTCATTTCGGAGTAATTATTATACAACATGGAAATCGCAAGTGTTTGCTACATATTAACATTGTGCGCATGCATGCCGCATGCTTATTTCATAAACTTTCACATAACGGAGTTTCATTATCTTATTAACGTTATGTTAACTTTATTTAGTATTCATGAACGTTCTGCCCGTGAAAAAATTTTTTCTGCGCAGGTTGCTCACGTGCTTAACGATGAGTCAACGCGTAAGTGGATTCAATCAATTAAGAGATTGATGACATTTTGCCAGTCAAAATATCCACCGGAAGATAATTCACAGCTCATGGGGTGATAAAATTCTTTCCTTGGTTTTCTGGTTTATTATTCATTCTTTGTTTCTGGTTGATATATGATTTGCTTTTCATCGCCTTATAATCGAATTAATTAAAGAGGAAGTTCTCTTTTAATCAAGTAGGTTCGAAATGATAAAGCACAACCTGTTGTTATGATTGAAAGTTTAGTCCCTTGATCCGTGTGAAAATGCAAAGGAAGAGAAAAGTTAATGATAATTCAAGTCCTCTATATAGGATAATTAATATGTAACTATTAATAGGTTCAAAGATATTATTAATAAATTAATTCCAAAAGGATGATTTTTTTGTTTATTTCTGATTTGCTCCTTTTTCTAAGACTTTTGCTACTTCCAATAAAGTGTCCTCATCCCCGTATTGTGTCATCAATTGCAACCCAATTGGATAACCATCGGTTGGGGAAACACCATATGGTACGCTTATTGAAGGAATTCCTATATAGACGAAATTTGAGTCAACGATAATATTTTAAATATTTAAACTTAGACAAAAAGAGTATATTACTCACCAGCTAAACTTGCAGGTACAGTTAAAACATCATTGACATAAGCATTCACAAAATCATTACTATTATTTCCTACGCTCACGTTAGTTTCCGAGCAATTTTCGATTTTTGGTGCAGTAGAAATAGCAACTGGAGTTATCAAAACATCAACCCCATCATCATCAATCTTTAATGTATCTTTTTTAATAAAATGTAACGGATTTGGTCTTTTAAAAACTCGATCGAAATCTGATTGTATCATTCTACGGATTTTTTGCGCCTGAAGGAAATAGTTTTCATATGATCTAAAGTTTATAATAGAAAGATGTTTTATATTAAGGACCTCAGAGTGATATAAGACGTATCAGAGGTATTTGATTTATTACCCTGCAGTTAAAGTGTACGTTCCCAACATTATACGTCTTTTAACTTCCTTGCCAAATCCTTCCCTAGTATCAGCATAAAGCAAATTGTCATTTTCGTTTGATTCTTTTTCACTTCGATAACCTAAAGAAGAAATTGACAAAAGTAGAACTTTATTTATCGCAACCTCTCTGGAAAGGATACGTCATGACCTTATAAAAAAAAAGATACCATATCTAACTCCATCATATCTTGCTAGATTAGATGAAGCTTCCGAAAGAGCTAAAACGTAATAAGCTGATAAAGCATGTCTGGTGCTAGGGCATGATACTGGGACAATTGACGCGCCTTGAGATCGTAGGTAATAAATCCCTTTCTTCCATAATTCAATAATAGGATCATTCAGTTCTGAAACATAGTATTCCTATGGTTTGTACAACTAATTAGAATCGGATATAATTTTTTAACATAAAAGGACAAACACTTGCTTTAGGCACGCCAACTCGTAATCCTCTTAAATCATCAGTGTTTGAATCGGATTTTAAAAATGAAGGTAAGGAAGAATTTATGGATCGAATTTTTGGAGACATTGATGTTGAATCATTTTCATCGTACTTTGATATCACATCTAATGAAGCGAATAAATTTAAGATGAAAGTAAGATGTTAATCTTTTTTTTTTTTTTTTTTTTTTTGAAATGTAAAGGTACTAACCGTATATCAGTTTAGCATCATTTACTGTTCTTGTCAGAATGCCAACCGTATCCAATGAATTAGCATACGCGACAAGTCCCCATCGAGAACATCGCCCATAAGAAGGTTTGAATCCGACTACACCACAATAGGAAGCAGGAAGGCGTACTGATCCGCCGGTGTCCGATCCCAATGCACTGCAGTATTTTTTATGTCATCGAGTATTTGAACATAACTTGAAAGAAACAATCGAGCATCAAAACGCAATCAACTCACGCAAAACACATCCCAGCTGCAACTGCCGCCGCGCTACCACCCGAACTTCCGCCAGCAACCCGTCGTTTTTTGATATTTTTATTATTGTCATTTTCCAAATGATTTTCATCAAAAAGAATTGAATGAGGATTATAAACAGGTCCAAATACACTATACACGTTGGCAGAACTTTTCGATATGATATGGAGAGATTCGAGTTTAGATTAGCATATATGATTTAAAGAATGATCATATTTACCCCATTCCAAACTCATCCATATTTGTTTTCCCAATCATGATGGCGCCTGCTTCTTCAAGAAAATTTACGACAGACGCATTAAAGGGTGATTTAAAATCTAAACAATCAAGCAATTTGAGATGATGTAATCACGTGACGCAACGAATACAACATTGGCAAGATTTTTTAACTTTTCAACATTAAAGAACCGCAAGTTGTTGGTAAGGTAGATGTACAAAATAGATCTTTATACGCAATAGGTATTCCATCTAAAGAGCCAATAAATGATCCTATATCAAAGGATAGATAATAAGTATAAATACTATTATGTAACTAATTGTAAATGAATATGCAACCCGACCTTTAGCAAATCGATCATCAGCCTCTAAAACCTTATCAAGTAATTCCTTTTCATTTTGCACCTCTATAAACGCGTTTACTTTAGCATCGTATTTTGAAATACGAGAAAGGCATTCTTTAACCAAAGCAGCAGTTGAAATTTTCTTCTGTCTTAACAGATTTGCGGCCTATAACATTATGAATGGTCATTTGAGGCAGAACACGTGATTGAAATTATGCAATTTTTGATGGATTTTTAAATTCTTTGATTATATCAACCTCGGTAATTGTCCTGGACATAGAAAAATTATTCAACAAGCTTAAATTAGTTAGAATTTTTAAAAAAAAAACAATTTTCGATCTGAAAAAAACTTTTTGAATCTATCACTGATGAGATGAGCCAATCATTTTCTATACGTGATTTTGTGACATTTGGAAATCAACAGAATAAGCAGAAAAACAGAATAAATAAAGTTTCCTCGAAGAGAAGCATAATTATGACGTTTTATTGACCATACGATATTACATTAAAATTAAATATTTGATAATTCGTCGCGAACTTTAAATCGCGTGATGTTGTGATATTTTAATTATGACATATCTGAAATTGTAATCACAAAAGACCAATCGAATTTAGCAAGAATTTTTTAATTAGAAATCTGACAATTTTTTTTTCCCTATCATCTCTTTTTTTTTCATTCGGTCGAGCAAAAAAAAAATTTTTTTCCGTTTCGTGTTGGTTTTTACTACTGATAAGTTAATTGGTTTTCATTTCTTCGACAATATAACGCTTTTTTTTTTTTTTTATCAAAAGTAATTCTTCAAATTCGAGTTTAAAAAATTTTTTTTACAATAAATACTTTTCTTTCGTTTCGTGTTGTCACGATTGAATCAGCGTTCTCCTGAAACCTCTTTATTTTCTTTAAATCTTTAAAAAAAAAATTAATTTCTTTGGTAATTTGACCTTTGGGTCGAATTCGCTTATGTAATAAAAAAAAAATACGAAGCTTTGAAGGAATAAAAAATATTTTTACTATTTAGGTTTCCAATTCGGTGTAAAAAAAACGTACACTCACAGAATCCTTTCACTATTATTTAAACGCGTTTTAGAGAGGTTTTTTTTTCTATATACAAACCTACTTTGTTATCGATCTCAGTATCAGAAACGGATATATACTTTGTTTCCTTGGTTATTCAAAGATCTTACAAGTACTCTTGTAAAATTTGATACGCTCAAAGCTTCTGAAAAATGGGTCGTCATACAAAGAACCAGCCGTCAAAAAACAATGTACAAAATGGCGCCATTGCTATATCCACTTATGAAAAATACAAAGAAATCAAGCTTAAATACATGGAATTGAAGAAGGTAAGTTTTTTAACATAAAACTACAAATATGAGGCTATTTCACGAATTAGTGTGGAAAGACATCAATTTTTCGCGTCCTTCAACTTTATTATAGGCCAACCAAGAGCTAAACGAAGAATACGGACGCGCCATAAAAACAGTTAGAAAATGCAAAGAAGAAAGAGAGTAAATATTATAATCGTATCTTTACATCGCTTTTTTTTAAAAATTTTTAACATTAACAACTTCTAGTTCTTTACTGGACAAATTGTCTACAACTTATATTAAAAATGAATCAACCTCGACCAAGGACCATCAAAGACGACAAAATGATGCATCTGCTGCACATAATGTAAAATCAGCAGCGCATGCTGCAAGGAACATCGTAAATGATGTTCCGGTTACTTCATCAAAACGTGGTCCCGGTCGTCCTCCCGCAAGTTCGAGGAATGTTAAGGCGTACCATGTCGATAAAGATGAGAATGGTAACTACATTCTGCCCGTCGAAGTAGGACTCCACACAATTCTTGATTTAGGAACTGTGGTCTTTGATCGTTCTGCATACCATAATGATCGATACATATATCCAGTTGGGTACTCGACACAACGGTAATTATAGGCCTGATAATATATACACACACATATGTAAGGTCATGTTCATTTGGGATCTAATTTGTTTTATCACGTGTTTAGACCATACCTAAGTATGATCGACCCGACTCGAGAGACAACATACACCTCAAGGATCGAAGACGCCGGAGATAACCCGAGAGTATGTGATTTGTTCAATTATTTATAATTATTTATAATTATAATAAGCGTCCAACTAATGATTTATTTGGCTTTACTATTTACAGTTTGTTGTTCAAGCTGCAGATCAGCCCGAAGCAATAATCGCAAGTAGCGCGACTGGAGCATGGACCCCAGTCATTAAACAGGCCAACAGCATTCGGAACAGAAAGCATTCAAACGCGGCTTCTGGACCAGATTATTTTGGGTTGTCACAGCCCACAGTTCGGAAGATGATACAAGAGCTTCCGAATGCACATAAATGCAAAAATTATAGAATGCAAGAATTCGAAGTACATCCTATTGGCATACGCGGTCGAGGAAAGCATTCTCGGTCGGGGAAATACTAGCCGAAAGATATTATGTAAATCGAGAACAAAAAAAAAAAAAAAAAAAAAAAAAAAACTTTAAAACTTTAAAACTACAGTACCTGCAGAATAAAGAAAACAAAAAAAAAAAAAAAAGGTAAAATTATAGCAAAAAAAATTCATTTGATGGAAAAAAATTATATCGAAAAAAAAAAAAATATCTAGTAAATAGTTCACTATTGTGGACTTTATTCATAATTAATTTAGTAATATGGTGGTCTTTTTTTTTTTTTTTTTTTTTTTTTTGCAGATGCTAAAAAAAAATAAAAATAATAATTAAACGATTCTTTGTAAATAGTATAATTTATGACAATTTGTCTTTTAATCGCGCTTTTGTTTATAATTTACACGTCCAATCAAAATGTGGCCAAACGCACGCGAATTACATATTTCATTGACCAAAGATGTTTTATCAACAGCAAGTCACATGTTTCTATGCCTTTTGAGGTGGTTGAATTAACATCAGAATTTGATACAACAATAAATGTTCGAAAGGTTTACTTGTATAATGTTATTTTACAAATACCAAGCCTGATGAACCATAAAAATATGTAAATCTTTCTAATTTGAATTAATTGAAGTTCACGTGATTCACGTCAATAATTTTTAAATTCGAGAAATTCTTTTTCAAAAGAAATTTATAAGAACTTAATAAATTGTTTGTTTAAAATGACGCGTCACTTTCTTTCAATTTAAAATATAATCACGTCTGACGTAATCTTACATTCATCGCTCATTCAACGCGATCTTAACACACATTCATTCAATCACTACAAAATCTAACACAAAGATTGATTAATATATATATATATGTTTTTTTTTTTTTTCCACTTTATTATAAAATGAAGGAGGAAAAAAAAAGATAACTAATAATGGAATAATATAATAATGAATATTATAGACAATATAATAAATCACAAAATATGCGAAAAATTTTTTTGTAACCAAAAAAATAAAATAAAAGAATCTATAAATAATATTTTTTGGTTGAATAAATTCTTTGAACATTTCTTAAAATACTAGCTAGCAATCTCTCACATCTCATTAAAATTTTTTTTTTTTTTTTTTTTTTTAAAAATATATATATATATATATATATATTTATATATATATTTATATCAAATGAAGAAAATAAGTATAAACCATCATAAAACAAATCAACGTCACCAGCTTTTTTTTTAAAAATAAATAACAAATAATAAAAAAAAGAAAAAATTGGAGGTATTGTCAATTAATTACAAAACCTCTATAAAATTTCTAAGTTACAAAAGTATACATACAAGAAAAAAAAAAATATAAATATAAATATAAATATAAATAATAAATTATTAAACAAAATTAATATCAACGTCCTTGAAAAAAAAAAAAAAAAATAAAATAAAAAAAAATTAAAATGAATGAAAAAAAGAGAAAAAGCCCGATAATTAAATATAAAGGTACAAAGAATAGGCGAGGAGGAATAAAAAATACACGTAAAATGTAAAAGTTGCCAAGCCGGTCGGCATTTTATGTGAATATATATATAATATATGAATGTTCTCCTTTTTATAATTTTTAATTACAAAAGAAAAAATGTCCGAAATTCCAACCAAATAAATAATCTTTTTTAATTTAGAAATTTCTTCCCTAAATATGTAAATTCAAAATTTTCTTTAAATAAATGAATTAAATAATTCTAAAACTAAATAAAGATATATGAATTCAAAAAAAAAAAGAGAGCGTTTCTTTTTTTCAAACACATTGGTTATGTTCAGTTACGAGCTGTCTTCTTCTTTCGTCCTCCTTTTTTTCCATAAGCCAATTTTGCAAGATTTTTAATCTGGGCATCAACCTTATTAAGGTCTTCTTCATACAACTCCAATTCTTTCTTCATTGCTTTTGCCTTTCGAAATTCAGGAGAGTGTTTTATTAAGTAATAAAATTCCACAACTTGAACCGTCGATTTATTTACTTGTTTGCCTATTACCGCAAAATCTTTTCCATATTCGAGATATGAAGCAAGGAACAATTTACGCTGAATAGATGACCACATTGAAAGAATTTCATTCTTTTTCGGTGGAATTGGATAATTTGAATTACTTGGAGGAATAAATTTATATCCTCCGCATCCAATAACTCCATCACCTGCTATAATAGGTATAGGTATACGTCTCGTTTTTGTATAAGAAGCTTCAAGAGCTGGTATAGGTGCCGCACGATCACGATAATATTCCTCCTTTTCATCATCTTCTGTGATAACGGACTTATGTTTTCTTAACCGCGTTGCAGGCCCAGAAAACCGTCGTTTACCTAAGATTTGTTCTTTAGAACGACTGCTAGGTTTTGGTTTTCGTGCAGATCGTCTAGGGCTAGCCGGACAAGGACTGGATGGTGGACTTGATACTGCGCTACTTGCCACTGATGAAAACGCGGGTGATGGATGAATCTTTCTTGCCACTACCGCTAAAGATGCGAGGGTTGTGATAGCATCTTGTTCACTAGCAATGAAATCTTCCTCTGCAGAACTATATGATGCTGGACTAGAAGAAAATTCACTAGGAGACAGAGCTCTTTTTGGTGAAAAATGAGCGCTAAATACGACGCGTGGTAATACACGCGACGAATTGGAACTTGAGTCATTTTCTATTGTCTCATTACGAACCTCTAAATATTTTGACTCCTTTCGCGTCCCTGTTACCTGTGAGGTATTGCTATTATTAATTTTATTTGAATATAGCGGTATTGAAATTGGGTAAACTGTAGTAGTAGTTGGTGTTTCTGGGATGGCTGGAATAGAAAACATGTGTGAGAATTGTGAAAGTTGTGCCGAAGCCATTGTAAGCTTTTAAATACTATTGTACAAATAAAAAAATTTTTTTTTTCTTCAAGATAAATAGGGTAGACCAAATCTAAAAAAAAAGCACAGAGCCTTATTTCACGTGTGCTTTTTTTTTATTCTTGGTTCTAAGTGGCGTCCTTTGTGTCAAATAACGTTTGGATCACTATTAAAACCAAGTTAATATTCCTGTTCTCTTTTTAGTGGAACTAGCCACTCCAAACACAATATATTAAATAAAAAGAGAAGCCCTTTTTGAAAGTGACTATATTTGTATATATTAATAAGCAGACGGTTTAGTAGTACAAGGTGTAGTAGTGAGTTGATGATGAGGGAAAAGAGAACATGTCTATTAAAGGGATCGTATAAAAAGCCGAGTCTCACGAGCCAAGCAAAGGTTAGACAGTTAGTATGGCTTTGAAAAGCAAATGAGGAGTTCTTTGTCCGCGTTCGTTTTAAAAAGGAAACGGGAAGAAATATATTGAACGGTAGTTGTAAAGTGTAAAAAACACGCGATAAGTGACAAAGTGACGCGAAAATTTTTTAAATATGAGAGATATTAGAACAAGCGTTGACGGAGGACGGTTGTGATAAAGGTGGATAAGAAATTTGTCGGTGTTTGAAAGTGTGGGGAGGTTTGAAAAGTTAAGAAAAAATAGGGTAATAGGGTGCTCAATACTAATTGTAATCTGGTACGATGACCATAAATATCAATAAAGGTTCACGAATTCATTGATTAGGCAAACTCAGCCGAATACTAGCCCGGATGTTACACCGGTCGACATACAGAATATCATCGGAAAATTTTATCGGTACTATCTAAACAACTAACGGACCTAAAATTCTCCATAACATTTTATTTATATATAAGTATATATTTAAAACTTTCAACTTTTTTTCCAAAGTATGAATTTTCGATAGAATTCCGGTTCTTAGAAATTTGTGAACAGGCAATCAAACATCTATAGCTACGTATTTCCTTATTTGAAACAAGGGTCACACTTTCACCTCTTTTTGAAAATCATGCAAAGCTGCAGTGTTTATCGAATCGGATCTTTATAAATTTTATTGATTGATTAATGATAACTAATAAAATAATAGGAAGTACTTCCAAGATTCTTTTTTTTGTAACAGTTTCGTCATCATTCCTTAGGCTAAAATCACGCCGCAACTTTGTCACCCTCTTTTTCCGGGGGGGGGGGGGGGGTTTCATCGCAGAAATTTTGATTAGGTGATCCAAAAGTGACAGATTATTTATTTATATATTTTCCGATTTCCGATCAAAGATAAATTTAAGAGAAACTTTTTTTTTCTAATGGCTTCAAGTGAGCAACCTGTATTTCCCTTAAAAACACGACAAACAGCTCGTTTGCTCAACGGTACACATACAGAAGTATTAGTTACGGGGTTCCGTGACAAAATACTTGTAATTGTTACTCAATACGGAAGAATTGGCAGTTTGGTATGCAACTACTCTAAAAAACATTACTCTAAAAAATGTTGATTTCTTAGGGATTTCCTTTAAATGTAATTAGGTTTACGTGACGGTTGATTCACTTTCACCAACCGTACTAGCGGTATCGCCTTCCACTACCACCAATGTAAAATTTCTTTTCGGATCTATGACGTCGCTATACCAATTGTACGCATCACATCTAGCCACAATGATAGCGGCAGATAATCCAAGTGATGGAAGATCTGTGGTAGTAGGGTTGGCATTAAAGAAAAATGGTGAGAATAATGACACCGTTGATCAAGATGAACAGGTTGGAGACAAAGAATTATTTGAAGAGGTAGTATCGATGGTAAAAGAATGTAGAGTTTGGTGATATTTTATCAATCCTCGGGATGAGATTAGTTTATAAATAAATGAAAGCAAATACATAAATATATCTATGTATACACACACGTATAAATATATATATATATTTTACAAATTATGAACATCCTCCGATGTAGTTGTTTTCGAGGTCCAAAATTCAACTTTTCCATCTAATTTCGATAATTCTCCATCACTTGGAAACCATTGCCAACATAAATCATTAAATATATTAGTTGGAATTTGTATCAGATGATGATCATCATTATATTTTGCCGGAATCGTTGGAAAAGGAACACTCTTAATAATCGTCAAAGCGTGTCAGAAAGTTAGTCAAGGAATTTTAAAGCTGAGAAAAGGAAAGACGCGCGATGGAAACAAAAGATAAGGAAAAAAAGGATATATGATATATGTAGGGAGCTTTGCTATTCAACGAAGACGTTGACATCCTTAAACAAATTAATCTTTCGATTAGTTTACGAAATTAATACGTGTATGAAAATAGGGATTCGTCTTACCCTTCATTATAAAAATCTAATCTGTTTCCGACAAGGATTATCTTTTCCAGCTTCTTTTTTTCCCAGTTCGACGCGATCACGTTATTATATAATCCAATTGGACAATGTGGCATATAAAAAAGAGTCTGATTTGTGATTTTCCTCTTTGCTTTCTTATATAATCAAAAAAAACGAAAATTTTTTAATGAAACAAATTTACTCGCTCCATTAATCTAAATTAAAGATGGAGACATACTTCGTTAATGTCGATTATACTTATTTCATAATGTGAAAGAATGTCCAAGTCAATTAATGTCAAGACAGGATCGTACACATAAGCTTTCCCTGTTATCTTTACAAAAAGGATTTAGTTTTTCTAAATAATAACGAAAAGATACATGGCTTGTAGATATTTAATGAGATTACTTGAAATAAATTTTTCAAAATTAACATGAATGCAAATTGAAATTGCGATGTTGTGGATCTTTCGATACTTCCAATTCCATAACAAACAATATCCACGAGTTTTGGTCGATGTGGGGGGAAAAGTTTATTGTTGATTTTTTCTTTCAATATTAAAAAAGAAATCAAAATTTGAACATTTATTTAAAAAAAATTGTTAATTTGTCAAACCTTGCAATTCTTGAAAGAAAACGCTTTGTAAAAGGCCTTGCCTGGAAGAAAAATTTATCATAATTTAATTTAATGGATCAGATATTTATAAGCTCTTATATATCACACCTTTTTTCCTCTACGTAGGAAATATAGTCAACTGTTCTATTCTCTTTTACAACCCATTTGTTTTTCCCACGACGATTTTTCTTGGTTCTTTGTGATTTAAAATTCTGATATTTAAAAGAATTGTGCTCACTCTTTTCATTCTCGACTTCCATTTTTTCATCCATATTTTCATTCATTTTCTTATGATATGCTGTAGATCGAATCAATTTTTTATTGTAGATTGTCTTTATAAAACGATTGTTATATTACTTAATAAATGTCAAATAAAATAAATAATGACCGATCCAGTAAAAAAAAATTTTGCCGAACGTACTGTAAAAATTCCGGGGGGTGAAATTATTGTCACAAATTGTAATGATCTACGTGTTTATTTTAGTTCAATTCTATGCACTATTTGCAAGCAAAAATCCGAAGTACTATTTAGTATAGAGTTAAAATTAAGATTAAAATTAAAATTAAAATTAGAATGGAAAATGATGGAAGTTTGTTACTTGCTAACCAAAAAAAAATCCCCTAAATATATAAAATTTTTTGTAAAATATGATAATTATTAAGTAAATTTGATTTTCACAAGTATAATTATATCTTTTAACTTATTATCAAAATTAAATTTTAAAATAATTCGAGTAATAAATATATCTTTTTAAATATATATAGTCTTTATGATATAATAATAATATAAAACAAATTTATCTTATTATTAAAAATAATTTTTTAGATTAAAAAATATTAAAATATAATATTAATTTATTTTTTATTTTTAAAATTATATTATAGATATAAGTATATTATAACTTTTAATTATTAATTTAATTATATTTTAATTATAAAAATAATTATTATATATTATTGATATTTTATTTAAATAAATCTTAATTTAATCTAATACCAGTCTAAATTTAATTAATTCAGACTGTAGCAAAAACCTATATAATTCTATGCTATTTGGCTCTTGATATCTACTTTCTCTTTTCCTACTCAATAATTGAATTGATATTGATTAACATTTACAAATTGCACAAAAGTCTAGATAAAATAAATATCAGTGAATATTTTATTTAAGATTATTTCAAACTTTAATAATAGTTCCTATTTTCTAATTTATAATCTAATTTAATTTAATATAATCTATTAAATTTAAATAAAATTAAAATATATAAAAAAATATTAATTATAAATAAATTTAAAATATTAATAATATAAATATTAAATTATTATAAAAATATATATAATTTATATTGTAAAAAAAATTATAATTATGATTTTTTTTTAAAAATTTTTATTTAACTTAAAATTTAATTACTTTTAAAATTATAAATAAAAATTAAAAAAATTTAATAATTAATTATTATTATCATTATTATTATATTATTAATATTTATTAAATAAATTAATTAAAAAATATAATAAAAGTTTTTAATTTTATTAAGTAGAAAACAAATATAATACAATTATTTATTATTTAATAAAATTTAATATTATTAATAATTAAGGGATCAGCGTCTCTAATTCAGTTAGTAATAACTGAACTTCTATTATAGATTATATTATAATAGTCACAAGTTCAAGTCTCAGCTAAGACATAAAACTGGATGATTTTCATATGAATTTTATTATAATTGAATACGTAGATATAAATTAACATATATTTAAAACTGATTAATTAATCTATCAATCAGCATTGATTATACTTAAATACTGAATTTTGAAAAATATATAAATGCAAATAAAATTAGAGTTAACAAAAACTTGATCTTCACTAATAAGTTTATAATAGATACTGCCTCACATCTTCAAATTTAGGAGTTCTTACATAAGTAAGAAAGTATTTAACTAATAATTAGTAGATCTGAAATATACAAAAAATAATAAACTGCATTATATATCGCAATTTTAGATCAGATCACGTTATCATTAAGAGTAGAGGTCAAGTTCAATTCCTATATATATTTGACGCTATGAGTATTAAGTTATTATCTATGTAAAGAATTTGATCTTACAGTTTCAAAAGTTATCAATAGGATAAATCCTTATAAATTAGATTGGTAAAAATAGTGACTGTCAATTACTGTAACTGAAATGAGCTTTCTATCCAAATTTGATATATGAAAATCCTAATGGAGTTTAATTAAGTAGATCTTAAAGTTAAATCCAGGTGAAGTGAATTATAAACTAAATGACAACCTACTGATAGATATATGTAAAAAGATTGTACTATCTTTAATTAGTGATAAGACCTCAAGTTATAGATGAGGGATGAAACCCCTTAATAATAGTTAAAACTTAGACAAAACTATATTTAAATCATAATAAGGGATACGACGAAATCCATTCGATACGACGAAAGCTAAAACTGTTGAAACTATATTAAAAACATAGAAAAGGGTATGACAAAATTATTTTGAGGAGGTTTCGGCAGACATCTATACCTCAAGTGATTGATCTTTATTATTATACTTTATTCAAAGCTTGACACTCAGGTAAACGCATTTTAAAAAAAATATATATTATTAATAATTATTTTTTATATAAATGAATTATAATCTAATTAATAATAAATTTAATATTTTTAGTAAAAAATTAAATTTTATATAATTTATATTAATTTAATTAAATAAATAAATAAAAATTAGATATTAAATTAAAAATATTTAAATTAAAAATTTAAGATTTTAATTTACAATTATTATTAAAATAAATTTTATTTTTAATATATATTATTTATTCTATTTAATAAAAAATATTAATAAATAAATTATTTTAATTAATAAATTATTTAAGTAAAAATAAAATTTATTGATAATTATTTATTTAATAATAATTAAATATCTAAATTTATAAAATATTAATATTTATTATTTAAATCAATTTATTAACTATTATAAATTATATTAATAACTTATAAAATTTAATTAATTTAATAAATAATCTTTTAAATTTTTAAAATTTATAATAAATATAAATATAATAAAAATTATATATATTATATTATTATTAAAAAATTTTATTATATTTTATATAATTTAAATTTAATAAATTATATATATATATATACTATTTATTTAATATTTTTATAGGTAAATTTTTCTGTATTTTTATTTATTAATTTTAAATATATTTATAAAATTACTTGTAATCACTATACAATTATGATTACTAATATTATATAATAAATAATTATTTAAAGTAAAGTATAAGATATTATATTATTAATATACAATCTTTTCAGGTTGCAACTGTTAAACGTAGTATCAAAAGGTTAATTCTTTTATAGTTTACATAATAAATCCATAGTTTTCAAATTAAACAAGATTCTGTTATATACTAAAAATATTTAAACCTTCAATGAATATATAATTCATCTGCAATATACTGCCAAGTATATTTAATACATTATTGAATATATTTTTATATATTAAGTTTAAAATAAATATTAATTATATTACTAATATAAATGTCTCAAAGACGTTTTTAGAAAATTAAAAATAAAGGTTTATTGATAAATAAACAAATTAAAAAGGTAAAAAACTAAAATAAGAAAATATAAAAGGAGAATTGATTATAAATAGAAAAGAGTAGTCTTGTACTATCTTTTACAAAAAGGTTGCATACAACTATCACAAAACTGATCAAATTGCATCAAGCAATTGATTGTTATCATTTTTAATGAATTTAGTCCTCTATATATATATTTAATTTATATCAAATATATTAACTATATTAAGTATATCTGATATATTAAATATATTAACTATATTAAATATATTTAATATGTTTAATATGTTAAACATGTTTAATATGTTTGACATTTTTAACATTTTATATTATGTGACATTTGCAGATCATATATAGATTATATAATTATTATCTTATAACAAGATTTTTAAGAAATATAAAAAATTTATAATCATGTAAATATTTTTATTTGTCACGTTACATATATAATAAGATCAATAAATAAAATACAAAAGTAAAATAATAAAAATTAAAATTAATTTATTTATATTTATTAATTTAAATAAAAAATTTCACTTTAGACTTAAATGGTTTTCATGTTTTAGTATATATAAAATTATATAAAATAATTAATAAAATAAATTATAAAAATTATTTTCTTTTTATCATTTCTTTTTTTCTCTTTACCTTTTATTTTATTATAGATATAATTATAAAAGGTAAGTCTTTAATTTTAATATTTGTTTTTATAATTAAGCTTTAAATAATTTATTTCTATTGAAGATGAATAGAATTACTTTTAAAATAATACAGATTATAATAAAAGAATTAATCATATTAAATCTACAGAAGAAATAACTAAATCTGCTATTCAAATTATTATTAATAATTCTTTTTATTATTATAAGAAGCTAAAGTATAACTCAATCAATATAAAAAAATAATTGGATTTATTTTATACTAAATACGTATTGAATTTGATAATAAAATTATCCACTATAAAATATTTGAATATAGTTATTCTGGTAAATCAATATCTAATAAAACAATTAATCTAAATTATCAGCATCTATGTCTCTCTAAAAAAATTAGATATCTTTAGTATATAAATTTCTCTAATTACAAGTTATCATTAAATATATATATGCAAAGCAGAATTATAATTTTTCTATTTAATTTGATATAATGCAAATATTTTTTAATTAATTAGGCTCCTTTTGATTACTAAATCTTTTAAAAATTTACTGAATATATTGCAATTTAAATTTTAATATATTATGCTTCTATATATTATTTTTATTAGTCTCAATTTATTTTAATTTATTTAAAATAATATATTTTTAATTTTTTAACACTAAATAAATTCTAATAGTATTACATAATATAGTAATAATCACTATAAATTAAAGTTAGAAAGATTCTTATAATAAAATATAAAAAAAATTATATTAAATATTATTATACAAATTAATTATAAAATATACTAATTAAAAAATAAACTTTAATATATATGCTAAGTAAAAATAAATTTACACAATTAGTTTCTTAAATTTTATTTAAAATCATATATAATAAAATCAATTAATTTTAATATTAATCAAAAATCCCGCTTTTTATTTATATATTTTGTTATATTATTCATATAAATTAAAATAATTTAAATTATTAAATAAATATAAAAATATTAATAATCCTAATAATCCTAATAATCTATCTAATAACTTATTAATAATATAATAAGTAAAAATATTAAACTTACTGTTATTAAATAGTACAAATAACTAGACTATATAAAGATAAATATAGAAATATTGATATTTGTAAAATAATAAATTGATTAAAATTTACTATTAGAATAATACTTAAAAAATATGTAATTCAAATAAAAAAAGAAATAATTAATCTTTATTATTTGATAATAAAAATCATAAAATTTTAAAAAACATTAATAAAAATAATAAAGCTTTAATTAATATATTACTAAAGATAATGCTACAACTAGTTACAACTGATGATAAATAAGCATTACAAAGTTATAACTAGTTGCAGCTGATAACAAATAAGCATTATATAGTTTCTTTATATATTACAAAAGAAAATTTTAATAACAATTAACTAAAATATTTATATTTGTATCAAATTGAATACAGTTTTTATTAAGCAATAAAAAACATTTTAAAGGAAATTTAATATTAAAATAATTAAAATAATATTTAAAAAGATAAAATTTAATATTATGACAATAGAGAAATATCATATAAATGATAAATTAATGTTTACTCTTTTTTATAATAATATTTTTTGTTAAGTTTAATGATAAATTGAGCATTTATTTTAATTTTAAAAATTTAAATCTATTTATTAAATATAAAATGATAGAGTTATAATTAAGAATATTTTTCAGAGATTCTTTAGTAAAAATAAAAAAAATAATTAATAATCATAATTATAGATAATAATAATCTATTATTATTTATTAATTTAAAATTTCACAATTGATCTTATAAATTTAATATAATAATATACTTATTCATATAACTAAAGATATAAAGTATAAGTTGCTAAAGAAAATAAAATATTAATTAATTTATCTGTTTAATCTTTAGATTAAATTTTATTAAGCATCTTTAGAATTATCTTAAATATTCATTGCATAATCATTTAGATTTCCTAAAAATCTTGCAAATTTATAAATATAATTAAAGAAAAGTAAGAAAAAATTTTGCAAGAAACTTACTTAAAATTAATTAATAATATACTTTAAAAATAAATGCATATATTGAAATAATAGTTAATCAACTAAAGTTAACACTGTTAAATGGAATAACTCTTAAACTAATGATCAATATTTCGATAGAAATAGTATCATTAGAACCGTCTTGATGAGAGCTTTCTAACGAATATAAGTTCGACCTGATTGGACCAATATTTAATGAGATATTTCGAAAAGATTGTTAAGTATAATTCCGTAGATCATTGCTAAACGGAGCTGTAATTCCTTAACGCGAATTAGCGATCGACCGGCCGAAATTACGAAAAAGACGGAAACGACGGAAACGACGAAAACTATCGTAACGACGAAACCGATGGTAACGCCGTTAACGAAATTACCTGTGAATTGGGATTGTGATATAACAAAAACTCGTCCTATCACCTTATTGGATACTACAAGAAAAGTTTTTGTTAAAATTATCACTAATCG